>JAOEGS010025028.1:0-13819 GCA_025447755.1 Corythornis vintsioides
AGGCACAGAGTACTCTGCCAGCCCAGAGCAGGGCTGGGGCTCTTGAGGACTGTTGGAGACCTGCAAGGAAACATGCACAAGAAAGACAAGGCCTTACCTTTTTCCAGACACACAGTGAGCTGCTGAGAGCACTATGTTTGGGCGAATAAGGAACCCTCCACACTGGTGTGCACCTTCTGAATGTTTAATTAATACAAAAGCCATGTATGGCCTGGAGTGGGGCCTAGCTTCCCATCCCCCAGTGATCCTTCCTGGAAGAGAGATGAGAGCTGTTGATACCATGTATGTTGTTTTTTTCTCCCATCATTTCTGGATCTGCATGAGGAGAGAGGGTCATGGTCTGACATCCAATGCCCAGTCTGCCAGTAACTCTCTCACTGGGCTCTCCAGAGCGTTGTAGAAGCACAATGGAGTGAAAACCATGCAATATGTCCTAGGGTTGACTGACCACACCTGACTCTGGATGTCTACAATGCTGTCAAAGAGCACTGCACTCAATCCTGTGCTGCATCACTGGTGTCAGGACCAGTCTGAGCTGGGACAGAGCAGTGCAGAGTAGAGACATGAGAAAAGACAATGCAGGTACCACACAAGTTTTTCCATGTAGTGACCATTTCTGACCTTCTCTGTCCTCATCCAAATCCCCTCTCTCTATACTCACCAGCCCCAGCCCATGAGAGAAGGAGAAGAGCACTTGTGAGCTGAAGGAGAAGCAGCATCTTGTCCCAGTGCCCTGAAGCACCAACACAGTGGCAGGGGACAGGCAGGGACAGGTACAGAGTGGCACTCTATATATAGGAATTTTGGATCTGAAACAGGAAACCTCAGCCTGATTTCAGCTTGTGTCGTTTCTTGCTTTGGGTCTTAACAAACCCCAGACTGTGGTTCAGTGAGGGACTCATGTCACAATCTCTCCTTTTTATCACCAACTTCTCCTAATGCTGGAGAGACCTGGACTTGTTCAGAGTTCCCTCAGTGCCCAGTACTCCTGCAGCAGTGAGAGGATTGGGGTATCACCTGCTAAGCACTTTGGAGACCCTTGGCAAGAGTCTCCTTGGATCCTAGATATGGGATGTTTGTGTTCTTTCTTTTCCTGTCCCCTCATAGGAACAGTGAGAGAAAGGACAGGACTTGGCAGAGGTACTGGTTCTTACTGGAGTGGCTGACTGCCATCATAGGTGTTCTTGGGCTATCAGAAATCACCTGTTAGAGTAGGTCAATGTGCAAGACTCCAAGACTGTAGAGTTGTAGATGCTGGGAGAAGACCATAGTGAGGAAAGCCTGAGGTCAATGTGGGATGTGAGTCCCTGGTCACAGGTCCAGATCAGCTTGAATGCAGCAGCCCTGGCTGAGCCAATTAAGTCCCCCATGGGAGCACTGGATCCAGTGTGACTGGAGAGAAAGGAGCTGAAGGTGCTGACAATGGTGGTGGAGATGTGGCAGCCTCGCTGAGCAGCTGACTCCAATGCCCCACTACTCTCATGGGGAAGAAAGTTTTTCACACACATAGCCTGAACCTCTTTCATGTAGGTATTTATTTATGAATGCCTCCCCATTCTCTTCCCAATCTGTTCTTACCCATCTACTTGTCCACTCACCCAGACAGGAGAATGTGTGGGGAGTCCATGTCAAAATCCTGGCTAAAGTCAAGGTAACTGACACTCACTGCTCCTCCATCCCTAAGGCCATCATTAGAGAAGGTGATCACATTACTCAGCCCTGTTTTACCCTTGGTAAACTCACTAGGACTCTTCCAGTCCCTTCCTCTCCCTCATATGCACTGACTGCATTAGGAGAGAATGTGCTCCATGATTTTTTCATACTTAGAGAATGTTTCTCCTGTTTCCTCAATTTCATGTTTCCTTTTCCATGAAAGCATTTTAACCTTTGTGTGGTTTAAGGGTTAAGAGACAGAGTGGAAGGGACTGGTGGAAAACTCAGGAGCCTGAGGAGTCAGAGGGCAGCTCTTACTCCCTCCCCTTCCCTGTCACACTCCATATGAGAGAGGAGGGGAAGTTCAAGAGGCTCTTTCTTCCCAGGTGCTGCTGCTTTGATGGCATCTCAGCAGAGGTGGCCCTGACTCCACCTGTGCTGTGCAGCCCATCCACACCTGAAAGTAGGTTTTGTATATACTTCTGTATCATGTTTCTCTTGATATTCTCTTTGGCCTTCTTTTGTTTTGTTTGTACTTTCCTATTCCCCTTTTTTGTCCTCCCATGGGAGAACGAGGGGAATGGGACAAGAGAGAAAACTCCTGCTCTGTGTTTCAAATGGTCTTGCCCTGAGCCTTAAGCCAAGACAAACCACTCAACTTCTGTCCCATGGAGAGATGAAGCAGAACGCTGAAACCACTTGGTTTCCTGAGATGTGTGAGACTGTGTTATCAGAGGAGCACAGCCCCAAACTGACAACAGAAGCTGTAGAAATAGATGATAAGAAACCCTTGAGCCAACTGCCATCCTTCCTCAGTATTCTGGTGTTTCCAGGAAAGCTGATGGGCTCATCAATTCCTCTTTTGGCTGGTAACTCAAAGACCTGTGAAGGATGAGACTGTGTCTTCTCTCAGCCCATGAGGGGGAGCTTTTCCTAAAACAAAGTAATTCTCTTATGTCCCCACTGGAGCACCTTTTAAACCAGGAATTATTGGTGAACACCTGGCACTACAACTTCCCCATGTTACCAGCACTGCTTGCAGCAGAAATCCAAGAGACAGGCCCATACTAAATACTGTGAAGATATTTAACTGTATCCAAACCAGCCCAACAGAGAAAGGGCATCTTGGAGGTTCCTTGTTGGTTTGCTGCAAAACACAGGCTGAGCATACACCTGTCCTTGGTGGGTGCTCTGAGGACCAGGACCTGGGCATGGACTGGAGATTGACTGCCATGAACATGAAGACAAGTCTCCTATCCTTTGCCATGAGTGGAGTTGAGTGTACCAGAGACAGCTGGCTTTTAGAAGACGGAACTTCAGGAAGATGAATCCAGGCTTATCTTTCTAGTGCTGCAAATGAATTGCAAGGCAAGTGGTCGTTAGAAGTGCTGACTGAGGACAGGACACCTTGAAAGAGCTGGGGGAGTGTAGCTGATAAGATAGCAGGGGCAGAGAATTCCTATCCCAGAGGAACCTCATAAGGTTCAGCAAGATCAAATGCAGGTTTATGCCCCTGGAACAATCCCCACTGTCCATCCCTGCTGTGGGATGAGGTGATAGAGAGGAGCCCTACTTAGAAGGATTTTGGGGTGCTGAGAGAGGAGCAGCTGGACATGAGCAGCCAGGGTGTGCTGGCAGCCCAGAAGGCCAATCCCTCCTGGGCTGCATCAGGAGCAGTGTGGCCAGCAGATGGAGAGAGGGGATTCTGTTGCTCTGCTCCTCTCTGCTCTGGGCTGAGCTCCCCTGAAACCGTGTTCACCTCTGGAGCCCTCAGCACAGCAGGGCCATGGAGCTGCTGGAGCAGGGCCAGAGGAGGCCACGGAGATGCTCAGGGACTGGAATAGCTCTGCTCCCAGGACAGGCTGAGGGAGCTGGGATTGTTCAGCCTGAAGGAAAGAAGGCTCCAGGGAGACCTTAGAGCACCTGCCAGTGTCTGAAGAGAACTGATCAAAAGCCCAGAGAGGTTCTGTTTCCAAAGGCCTGGAGTGAAAGGCCAAGGGGCAATGGTTTGGAATGAGAAAGGAGTTGTTTGAGATGAGAACTAAGGCAGAAGTTCTTTCCCACCAGAGTGGTGGCCACTGGGCCAGGTTGCCCAGGGAAGTGGTTGAGGACCCATCCCTGGAGACATCCCAGGTGGGGCTTGAAGAGGCTCTGAGCACCCTGCTCTAGCTGCAGATGTCCCTCCTCTCAGTAGGAGGGTTGGACTAGATGACCTCTAGAGGTCCATTTCAACCCAGACATTTCTATATTTCTATGGTGACATAATTACCACTGGGGGGTGTTGAGTTTGATACTGATTTTGTGTATATTTGTATATATTCAATTTTTATTATTTTATCATATTTTGTACAACTGAAGCTATGATGTCTGCATCAAAGAGAGTCACCTAGGTTATGGGTTTGCAGGGGAGTGGGTCCATAACAAAGTCAGACAAACAGCAGCAAGTGAAAGATAAACTGAAAGTAAGATAGATGTTGACAGAAAGGATAAGAGAAATGATGTTATAAGGAAGGGGTAGGACCAGTCATGACAGACAATAGTGGAAACTTGAAAAGTGTGTCATGAAAGATGAACATAGAGTAAAAGAGACAGGATAAGACAATGTGGAGCTAAGCTGTTTTAGGTGAAGTTGCTTGCCTGATTTTGGTAAGTGAACCAACTAGCTTATACCAAGACAGCAAGTTCAAGATGCAGGAAGATCAGCTGGAGGGAAACAAAATAATGCACCTATAAGGGACTAATGCTCCCATGCTTGCTAGGAAAGGGAACTTTGAGAGCTATAGAGCTGACAGTGAACATGATGTTCTGTTGCTTAAGAAAAGTATCCAGTGGGTGAAGGCACGTCAGAAAACTTGCACATCCAAATACCTTCTAAAGTAAGGGGCTGGGTCCCAGGCATCCTTTACTATGTCTGCCAATTCTGGGTTTATGTCTAAATTCCACTACAGCATTGCAGAAGATGAGAAATGTTTTTTAATAATCCAGTGTAGATGGAATTTTGAAAACATGCCCCCCCCAAAAAAAAAATATCAGTGGTATCAGACATACAAACAGATCCAAGCAAACAACAAGACCCATCCAAAACAAACCCAAAGTGAACTCCCCAAGATTCTTAGAATTTAGTCATCATTTTTAATACTAGCATGTCCAGAAGCAAGTCTTGCATTTCATACATTTACAGGTCAGGCTCTCTGGTTGCCAGCTGGTGTCCTTGGAATCCATGTCCCCCTATGTGTGCAGGTACAACCAGGTTTCTATACTATAGAAAATAGACTATACTATAGTCTTCTAGACTATAGCTGAATCGTAGCAAAAACATTCCATTGGCAGCTTGTCCAACAATTCTTCAACTTTCAAGTTGAAGAATCCACCATGGATTAAATTTGCACCTGTGCTTCTGAGCTTCTCTCCAGGCCTCTAGAGAGCTATTCCCACAAGTCTGGAGAGACATCATAAACTCTTTTCACACAGCATTCATCATATTCACACAGTGGAGCTGCAACTCTTCCTAAGGTAAGTTGGTTTGTATCTACCTCTTTAAGCTGATCCTGACATTAAGGTACAAGGAGACTGTGGTGACTGCATCTTTCACACCTAGACAGAACAGCAGCATTTCTAATGTTTCATTACTGGATCATTGACAAAGCTCCATTTGAGAGGAACAGAAGCTTCTCATCTTGGAAACACATCCAAAAGGAGCAACATGTTTGGTTTTCCCTTTTAATTCAAGGTAAAAACAGTAATGACGTTAGTGCAAAATAGGAGAAATATTATATGAATTCACTGAAGTTTGAGCATTTTGCTCTGTATTTACTCATCCTCCAAGAAGCTGAATAAAAATGTTAATTTTGCTGGCACTTTCAACATTTTGGAAAATGAATCACAGACCATATTTTTTGTTGTTGTTGTTTCTCTCTGAGACTGGATGTGCATCACAGGACCAGGCTGAATTACCTTGTGGAAATCAGTGATCACTGACTGAAACGTGGGGTCATAGAAGATCTACATGTGTACCTAGCTAACTTAATTCTGATTTCTAAAACTGCCCATTTAGATTGAGGCTAATCATGTTGTCCTTTTATTAGCAGAGGAGAGGGTGGGCAATGAGAGAGGGTTTTGCAGTCTGTCCTAAATTAGGGCATTTACAAAAGGTCACAGGAATCCAATCTGATATTTTCTCCCCACTAATCAAAGATTATGGTCTTTTGTAAAAACATCTTACAATGGGAGTCAGATGCTTATATGTGTTTAGTGTGTTTTGAGATGCCCTAAGGTTACAACATTTACATGGGAATGCAAATGCCACTTTCTAAAAAGTGGAGTTCAGGAGGGGAAGTACAAGGAGGTCACAACTGGGACTTATTGACTCCATTTAGGCACCAGAATCCCACTACCCAATGCTGGTGAGTCACCCACCATAACAGATATTAGCATCTTTAACTGGAGTTCAGAGAAAGATTTTGAAAACTCCATGTTGAATCATTGCAGATATGCTGGGGCTTGTGTTTCATATTTTTGGGGGTGGAGGGAAATGTTGCACTGGGTTTTCATAGTGGATGTTATAGGATCTCGTGCATATATATAAATAGGTATGAATATATAAATAAGAACATATATATAAAAATATAACATTGACAGTAATATGCATACATAAAACTTAAATATTCTTCAGGTTCATTTAAAATATATGTACACATATATGTATGTATATTATCTATAAATGTGCATACATATGTATTTTATAAATGGAACTCTGACTGTTGGGGAATTTGTTTCTGAGTTACAGTTTGGTCCATCATCTGGAATTCATGCATTTTGTCTTCAGTGAACAAAATGTTTCTAGAGCAACTGTGAAATTCAGACAGTGGAGACACTATGGAGCAGATGATCAAGTCTCAACCAAAATTCTTCACTTTCTCTTCACAGCTTTCACCAACATACTGGAAAGAAAATGTCCAACCAAAGCACTGTGACAGAGTTTCTTCTCCTAGGATTCTCTAATACTCAAGAACTGAAGATTTTCCATTTCATGCTATATCTGGGGATTTATCTGGGTGCCACAGTGGGAAACTTTCTCATCATTATGGTCATAGCTCTCAATAACCACCTTCACACCCCCATGTACTTCTTCTTGATGAATTTGTCCATCTTAGACCTTTCTACCATATCTGTCACTCTCCCTAAGTCCATGATAAATTTTCTGTTGAATACTACAGTCATCTCCTATTCTGGCTGTGTGGCTCAAGTCTTTTTCTTCCATGTCTTTTGTGCTGCTGATCTTGCTTTACTCACTGTCATGGCATATGACCGTTACATTGCCATCTGCAAGCCTCTTTACTACAAGATAATCATGAAGGGGACTACTTGCATCCTCATGGCAGCCAGTGCATGGCTCAGTTGTGTCCCCTACTCTGCTCTTCACACTGGGAGCATCTTTCATTTATCCTTCTGCAAATCCAACGTTGTTGACCAGTTCTTTTGTGAAGTTCCACAGCTTCTCAAGCTTTCCTGCTCTGATTCATACTTCATTGAAATTGGGGTTCTTGCATTTAGTTTTCTTTTAGTTATTATCTGTTTTGCTTTTATAAGTATGTCCTATATTCAGATTTTCACTGTGGTCTTGAGAATTCCTGTCAAGAAAAAACGCCATAAAGCTTTTTCAACCTGCATCCCTCATCTCATTGTGGTCTCCATATTTGTTAGCACTGGTTCTTTTGCCTATCTTAAGCCTGTCTCCAGCTCCCCATCAGCTCTGGATCTCACAGCTTCTCTTCTCTATTCTGTGTTGCCACCAGTGATAAATCCAGTCATCTATACCATGAGGAACAATGACATCAAAGCTGCCATACGAAAATTAACTGGCCACAGATTATTAGGCAAAAACAAAGAGTCAGTCTTTCTTCATTAGACTTTCTTTGTGTTCATGGCAATGAGCACTTAGTTTTCCAGTAACAGACCACTTATACTATTGAGATCAGAGGAAAATATTGATATTTTTTGAGGAAGATTTTGGAAAGATTTCATTATACATGTAGTTTTGACTTGCTGATGGCAGCAACTTTTGCAGAATAATGTTCTCAGTAATGGAACAAATCCAGGGTAATGCTCACAAACACTTTATCTGTGCCTGCCTGCTGATGCCTCTCTCACCTTCCCTCTGCTTTTAAATGTTTATGAAGTAAAATTTATAATTGGGTGGTTGTGGAAAAAGGACATCTGTGTGTGTGTGTGTGTGTGTGTGTGTGTGTGTGTGTGTGTGTGTAACACTGCCCAAGAGGGCAAGGCATTTATTTGCAAACATGATGAGAAACCCATGGAGGTGTAACTGGAGTGCAAGTCGTCTATCTTTTTTATCATCACTTTAAATCTAAGTAAATGACTGTTCACAAAACCTGCTCTGTAACTTATCTAAACTACCTGTATAATTGTACATCTTCCCTTCTCAAATTAAATTATCACTCCCTTTCATTTTCTCTCAGCCTCAAACCTCCACAAAACAGAATCACTGTTTTGAGAAGCTGAATCATTTTCATTTGTTCAAAATCCCAAAAGTTTGGTGTGTAATTCTAAACACTTGAATCTTAGTTTGGTGTTCAGATCAGAAAACCCCATGAGTAGAAATACCACCTTCACCCTCAATAGGACAAGGGAAAAAAAAATTTAAAAATCTCACAAGTCAAGAAAAAAAGACAAAGAGATTGCTTTGGAATTACCAGCATGGGCAAAACAAACTCAACTTGGGGTAGATTGATATAATTTATTGGGGAAAAATAGAGTAGGATGGTGAGAAACAGAGACAAAAAAGAAGTCACCCTTCCCCCATGTCCTCTTATTCCCAGGCTGAACTTCACTCCTGACTCTTCCTCTACCCCCAACCCCCACTATCTATACAACAGGGGGATGAAGGATAGGAGGCTATGATCAGTACATAGCAGTTTCTCTCTGGCACTCCTTCTTCCTCACACTTTTCTTCTGCTCCAACATGGGTCCTCTCCATGGGCTGTAATAGCTTTAGCAAACATACCTCTGCTCCAGCGTAGGGTCCTCCATGTGCTGCAGCATTTTCCCTGCAGACCATGGTGGGGATGCAGTGAAAATGCTGCAGCACATGGACTTGCAGGGAAATTCCTCCTCTTCCAGTAGCATGGTATGTTCAAATCTCAAAGACATTAGGCTCCACAAAACATCCTAACAGGGAATTTGCTGCCTCCAGACATTCATCCAGATGGACCTCTGGAAGCAGAGAGAAAATGTAGAGCAGGGACCAGAGCTCAGTAAAGGAATACAGTGTGTATTGAAAGTCTCATAGACAGGAGCTCTAGGATAGAGGAACATGGGTCCAGAGTTATCAGCAGTGGATATGGTGGGAAAGATCCAAAGCATGACTCCTCCCAGAAAAATCTTCTTACCAGCTTGGTCCCGGAGCCACCTACAAGCTTTGGCCTTCAGAAGGTCTGACCAAGATACTTTCCATTTATACTGATGCAACCAGACTAAGGCCAAAACAGTGGCCCAGGCAGTTGGCTGCACATCCTGTGGGTGAAAACAGAACTATCAAGGGGAAGGAATAAACAGAAAGACCAGACCTAAAGCAGCACTTGGAAAAAAAGTAAGACCTCCAAACATAGACAAAAGCTTTCTAAACTTCTGAAATCATCAAAACTAGAAAGTTTCCAGGTACCTCTGCTGATTCCAGCCCACATCCTCCACACCCCTCTCCATAAGTGGGGAGGGTCTATACCCCAATTGCTGCGAACTCTCCCTTTCAGTTCAGCTCAGAGTCAAAACTTAAGAGTAAAAGGAAGGATCTCCTGCCCCAGATCTGCTTACCTCACTGGGCTTTTGTCCCACAACATCAGCCTTGCTGAGCCCCAAGGCAGAGGCCAGGGCTGCAGTGAGGGCCCAGGAGCCATTTGCTTTCTGGAGTGCCACCATTACCCTAAGCCCAGAGAAGTCACACAGTCTTGTTGACAGTGGTGAAATTGTCCAGTCCCAACTAATGTTAAATGTTGGTGATTCTTCCATCATGTCCTCTTCAGGAGAAGGCTTCTGCTCTGGAAGACAGAAGCATTCACACAACTAGTATGAGATAGGCAATGGCTGGTAACCCTATTGTCAGATGCCACAAGCCTCCATGTTTCCCCATTTTGCCCATGGCCTCCAGTGGTCCCATCCTCCTTGCTTCACTTAACTCAAACTTTTTTCTCTGCAGACTTTCCTCAAAGACCTAGACAATCTCCTTTTCATTCATCCTGCCAATGTGATCACTTCTTCACTGAACACACCTACCATAGAGGATGGCACTTTTGTCCTGGCCCCAGGGTGAAGCACCAAGCTTTCTCTTCAGCTGAAGACCTAGACAGCACTATTTTATGCTCTGTCTGCACTAAGGCTTCCAATGTTTCAAGGACAAATACACCAGTTAGTGCTGGAGAGGATGTTGTGTGACATGCTGCACACTCTTCACTCAGCCCCACACAGGGGTTAGTTACTGGACCTCTCTGTACCAGAGGGGTTAGCAGGCTGCACTAACTGCTGAGACAACGTCTGTCTGTTCTTCCATACCCAATACACATCTGATTCCCAAACCCAGCTGACAAAGTGCTAGACACCTCCCATCAAAAGAAGTCTGTTGAGGACAGTAAGCATAGACACTCTCTAATAGGAAACAGCCAGCAGAAGCTGACCATTAAAGAAGCACAAATCTACAGAACTTAACTCTCCTCATCTACAGCAATCACAGGAATTTCCCAGCAGATGATTCTTGGAGATCAGAAGATAGGTGGGAAGGAGAGGAAGCCTGGAAGATGCTGTATGAACAGCTATGTCTCTGCTTGCTGGTTTGTTTGTTTTTTGTTGGGTTTTTTTTGCTGAACCATATGAGGGCATCCTGGTTTGAGTGAGAACAGAACTAATTCTGTTCAGTGATTTTACTTTCCACCTCAGTTCTTCTAACCCACTTCACTGTCTGAACTTAGCAGCTGTTTTCCCAGGACGTGGCTGCTTCTGGCAGTGATAACACCCCATGTTTAGAGTTAGTACTGAGGGTTGGTGTGCAGACCAAGTCCACTGCTGGATCTTGTGCACCACATTGGGGGTTACAGAAAGTGAAAGGCAGCACCTGCAGGGAGGAGTGGACAGGAGAGGTGACCCCAAACTGACCAAAGAGGGATTCCAGCCCATATATGTCATATTCAGTATAAAGCCAAGGGATCTGGAGGGTCTCACTCTCTTGGGGGGTTCTCTCTCTCTTTGCCCTCTAGGACCACTTTGCTCGATTTGGCTTGAGTCCTCTTTCAGTTTCCTCCTCAGAGCACTGAGGAGGACTCTGCCCATTCTGCCTTTGGTCCTAATCTGTCTGTTCCCGAATCTGGTACCAGAATCCATCTCCTGAACACATCTCCCAGCTTCTGCTGGTCCCAGTCTGTGCCTGTTCCACAGCATCAGTGGTGAACAGTGATGTAATTACCATCTGGGGGTTGGGTAAAATACTGGTTTTGTACATATTTGTATATATTCCATTTATTATTATTATTATTTTCATTTTCATTAAAGATGTTCTAGTTTCCTTTTCTAATTTCTCAGTCTCTCTCACTTATTCTTTTTCTCTTCCTTGTTGGGGAGGGAGGGGGTTTAAAAGAGAGTGGCTGTTATAAGTCTAAGAGGCTGGCCTGACCCTAAACCACGACAGAGGGTAAAGCTAAATATACATGTAGATATTTTTGTGGCAAATTTAGTGTTTGGTTATGAAGTTAAGCATAGTTGGAGACAAGGATAAGGCTACTTCAGGGATATATTAAGGCATTTGATTCTTAGTTTCCAACCCAGAGCTATGTAGGAGTTTGTTTTATCTGTCACTTCATCCATTCCCAGCATAATTAGGAAACCTAGTGAGAGGATAAATGCTGAAAGAAGAGTTCAACCTTAGTCCAACAGGTTTTGAGAATGCTCAAATAAGAATTTTCTCCTTACCTTTACCATATGATGAAATCTGGGTGATTGCCTCAGTGTCAGGGCCTTTTTGACCAAGCATCTCAAGGCAGAACTGGCACTTCTGGACCATCCATAACTTGGTGGACTCGAACCACAGAGGCCTGAAGCCACCCAACCAGAGCAGCTGGCAGGGAACCAGATTGCAAGAGGGAGAGAGCAACATGGAGGAGTCTGGAGGCGAAGAATCTGGGGACAGAGGCAGAGAGATTGAGGTTAGACTCATGGGTGTTAGATATAGGCAAAAGGGTGGTCAGGCCCACAGGATAAGGGGCTGCAGATGGTGAGGAGGCATCAAACCAACACATCCCACTTTCCCCTCCCAGTCCTACCTGCAATGCTTCTGGTCTTACCACGGTGCCAGGCATCCCTCTGTTTCATGCACACTGCCACACTGGATGTGAAGGTGGATGGAACCCCCAGGCTGAGGCTGGACTTAACTGCATTCTTCTTCTTGGCCCTGCTTGTCCCCTCCCAGGCCAGTTTCCACAGCAGCTGCATCATGGCCATGCGGTGCACAGGCATCCTGCAGTGGGTGTCAGGTAGTTAGTCCTTGGTTCCACCTCAGAGACAGGCATGGGACATGTGGAGAAAAGAGGAGGGGAGAGTGGGACAACAGTCACCCAGGTCCTCTCCCAAGGTCAGGGTGGAGAGGATGAGGTGGGAGCATTGGATGCTCCAATTCTCTTCCTACCTCAGGCTACAGTGGGAAGGATGCAAATGAAAGACACCCACTGCCCTCCTCCAGACCTTGCTAGTGCCACTCTGCCTCATGGGCAGAGGCTGTCTCACCTGTCATCTGATGATGGGGACAGTGAGAACCTGAGAGTGTAATTGAAGGACTGTTTGCCCACATGGTACTGAAGGGTCACGGCTCCCTCATCCACCTCTGCATCCTGGTAACACAAGGGAAAGAGTCAGAAAAAATAGTTCATCTGCTGGGCACAGGCAGATGCCCTCTCTGCTCTACTAAAATAGTAGAAGTCTGTGGTTGGAGCAGAGGTTAGTGGTGTCTGGGGGAAAGAGTAGGGTTCACAGAGCCCTGATAGTGTTTTCTCCCAGGTCTAATAAAGCTGAAGGACTCCCAGTGCTGGGAAAGTGAGACAGGCAGTGAGTCCCTTAGCTTCCAGAAAGCCCTGGCCCAGTGCATCACTCTCACTGGATCACTCTCACCTGTGCTTGCCCACAGATCTGGGCATAGATGGACCTCTTATGTCCCTGGAAGATCATCTCAGGAGCTTTTCTGATCATTGATATCTCCAGGCCGGGTGGAAGGTCCCAATGTAGTGAGATCCCAGTAGCCACAGGCTGCACAGCCCTCTGCAGGCATTTCACTGCCTGGTGAGGGGGAAGCAGAGAGCACAGACCACTTGGGTTCCCTCCCAGTTCTGAGCAGTGGGGGAAATTGGAGGAGATCTCCAAGTTATAGTGGATGGTGGTATTTGGATTATCTTGGATGCTTAGGAGGGTTATGGGAAGTACCAAATAGAGCAGGGGGTTGCTGGAAACCCAGGCAACTGGATCATTACCTCAGATGTCATGTCCATCCTTGAGTGGATGCACAAACATTCACCTTTTGTCTCCAGGGCCATGGCCTGGAAGAGGTTGAAGCTGTTGCAACTATTTGTAGGAAAACAAAAACACCTATAGAGGAAAAGAGGGGAGATAGGACAAAGGTGGGAGGCATGAAGAACAAGAGTGGTACAAAGAACAAAGTCTGGAGAGGTAAGGATGCTTCTAACTGTAGAAATGAAGCTGTGACTCAGCTTCACTCTGGGGTGAAAGATGTTGCCTAATGGGCAGGGAGACCATGAGAATGGATTTTTGGCCTGCAGTGCATGCTGAGGTATTTCATGGTGAGCATGAAAAAATGCTGAGCAAAGCAGGGACAGAATGGAATAGGAGGCCTGATAGATGAAGGGTACAGGCAGTCTTAGTGAGGTAACTAAGGTGTGGGAGGGGGGGAGGTGTGTTATTGCTGAAGTTCCATCGAGGTAAAGAGAAGATCTGGAGCAGAAGAGGATCCAGAGTAATCTTTGAAGGACACTGACAGTCAGGAGGAGAGGAAGGTCATAAGTTAGCCTGTTGGGGGACAGGAGCATTACCTGTGGCTGTCTCGGTAATGATAGACCTCAGCCATGACAGCTTCCTCTTCACTGGAGATTTTCCTTTGAAT
>JAOEGS010026425.1:0-22868 GCA_025447755.1 Corythornis vintsioides
CAGACTAAAACCTTTGATGACACTAGCAAAAATTTGTTGCCTTCTTAAGGTGTTGCTCACAGAGTCCAGCAACTATGCACAATGGTTTGGGTGGGAAGGACCTTTCAAGGTCATTGAGTCGAACCACCCTGCAGGCAGCAAGGACATCTGCAGCAAGAGTAAGTTGCTCAGAGCCCCATCCAACCTCGCTTGCAATGGACCACCTCTCTGGGCAACCTGGGCCAGTGTCCCACTACCCTCAGCATCAACAGTTTCTTTCTTCTACCCTGTCTAACTGTCCCTCTTAGTTTAAAGCCATCACCCCTCGTTTTGTCCCAACAGGCTCTGCTAAAAAGTCTGTCTCCATCTTTCTGACAGGCCCCTTGAAATAATGAAAGGACACAAGAAGGTCCCCCTGCAGCCTTCCCTTCTCCAGGCTGAGCAACCCCATCTCAGCCTGCTCTCACAGCAGAGGGGTTCCAGCCCTCCAATCATTTTTGTGGTCTCCTCTGGCCCTGCTCTAGAAAGTCCATGTCTCTGATGTGCTGAGGGCTCCAGCTGGAGGTTTGGGGGCTGGTGGGGAGAACTTAGTGCTGGGAAATAGATGATGCATTTGGCTATGACGCCCACCCGCCCTCCAGAGCAGCTCTGCCAGACAAGAGATACTGTCCTAGGAGGTTTCACCAATGACACATGTGGACTCATGCACCACAAATGCTGTGTTCAATCCCTCAGGAAGTTGGAAGTCAGGCAGACTGGGATGACGAGCGCAGCACGCAAGCAGTGATAGAGCGAGGCAGTGACACTGCATCCAACAGTCTTGTGAGGGACCCATGTTCCCTGTTTTTTGTAATTCTTTCAAACTGTCCCAAATTTGAAACCTTTTCAAGAGTTGAGTTTTAAGTTCAATGGAGCACATCCTTATTTCATTGTTTTTACATCCCCTTTGCCAGTTTAAAGCCATTTTCTCAATTATCCAAAAAAACTTTTTTTTTTTTTTCCTCCCTAGTGTGATCTTTTGTCAGTGAAAGGCATAACAAGGGTCTTTGGGTAGATTACTTCCAGAGGTTCCTTCCTACTCCCACCATACTGTGAAGAGCCCTGAGAGCATCCCAAAATGGAGCAGGTACCTCCCTGGGATTTTTTCCACACCATAGTAATAATATCCTGAGCACAATTTAGGGGGATTTTGTTTTCACTTCTCTGAAGGCAAGAGCATGCACCAAGAAGGGGTGTGCTTGTGTCTGGCACCTCACCAGGGTCTCTGCAAATTCCCAGTGCAATGCACAACCTGCATATTGGTCTGTGCTTGCGTCCTCAGCCAGTCAGTCAAGAAAGCAGCACATAGCAAGTCCTTCAAATGCTTGTCCCCTGCATGCCATAAGACACAGTTCACCACATCCTGGTCCTAGAGATGCCCATACAGCTGCTCCTATTGACTCATACCAATGAGTTTCCCATCTGGATAATGGAGATCCTCCAGGACAACCCTGGGAGGGCCTGAACAGGGTGTACCTTCCTCCCGTCTTGTAATTTGGGCCTCTGCCTGCCTTTGTTTGAGCTCCTTTGTGCAGATCAGCTTGCATCACAGGTACAGCTCTATTTGCCATAGAATGGTTTGGGTTGGAAGGGATCTTTTAAAGGTCAGATCTTACCTAGTCCAAGCCCCCTGCAGTGATCAGGGTTGTCTTCAGCTAAAGCAGGTTGAAGCATCTCATTAACCAAAGAAGACCTGCCCTGGTTGGGTTTGGGGATGGGGGTGGTACAGTTGGAGAAGATGAAAGCTTCTTGGAAAGTCAGGCAAGCCATGGATGATCCCATCAGGCTCTGCTGATGTAAACCAAGAGCTCATTGCCATGGCAACAAAGCGAGAACCACAACATGTATTTTTCTGGCATTATTTCTGCCGCTCCTGATTCATACCAGAGTGCCTGTTCTCACAGGACTGGGGAGGGGTTTTGCTCTCTCCTCTTTGGCACTGAGAGACACGGAGGTTGCTCACATGCTTCATGCACAGACAGTTCAGCTGTGGGGGCATGAAGAGGGTTGCACAAGTCCTAAGCATCCTGGATAAGCAAATAATATGTCCGTCAGCCTGCAAGGAAGGGAGGGACAGCTCTGAGCAGCCTGCTCTACCTGAAGACGTCCCTGATCATTGCAGGGGCATTGGACAAGATGATCTTTAAATGTCCCTTCCCACCCAAACCTAGTTCAAGTGTACTGGTGGGAGGGGGGATGACACCACCTTCTGAGGATGCATTCCACCTAGTTTCCATGGAAAATGCTCATGGGGTGTTTCTTGTCAGTGGCTGCAGCTGGAACACCTGCAGAACAATGCTGAGGCCAGTGCACACAGATGGATCTTGTAAATAAAAGCACTCGCTCCTCTTGTCCCCCCTTCCCGGAGCTGGCTTCTGTTTCACCCTAAGACAGATTGTCCAGGGGCTGTGGTGGACTCTCCATCTTTACAGGATTTTAATCAAGACCAAGCCTTTTCTTTTTTAAAGCTAGGTGAGAGTTCAAACACAGTATTCACACTCAGCACCAAAACTTTGGGGGGAAATTATAGCCCAAGGTCAGTCCTGAATGTTATGAACTTTAAGATGCATGTCTGAGCAAGATCATACCCAAGATTCAGTTGTCAACATTATGATGAACCCAGTGATTTGTGGCTTTTGTACAGAAACCAAGAGGGGCAGCTGCAAGAGTCTGCTCTGAGAAGCCAGGATGTGAATTTGCTAAGGATAAATAAAGGAGTCCTGTCTTATATTCAAACCCTCTCCTGCTCAGAAGACATGCAGATCTTATCACAAAGGGGTAATAATTTCAGCAGACAACACATCATTGCCTAGAAGGGTAGCTGTGGTTTGGATGGGTCTCTGATGCTGGCTTTGCTACCTAAGTAACACAGTATGTCAACAGTATGTCACCAGTAGCATTGTCACACCAGCTCTGCTCTTCTTGGTGCCATCCATTCACAGTGAAAATGGTCAATAAACAGCAAGGCTTGTGAAATAGGTGTTGTAGTAACAATGCTAATATTCTCCAGTCACTATTCTCCAATAGATGTGACTCCAATCACATCTATTTGGTAAAGTAACTTTTCCCTCTGTTCCTTTAAAAGGTGAGAATTGTATTCCTTTATTTTGTCAAGTGTAGGATACATGTGTGGCACAACCTGCTCCCCTACAGGTGCAAACACACCTCCCCAGGAATAATTGAAGGAGTTACTTCAGCTTGCTGCTTTTGGGGTGTGTGTGTGGGGGGGTAGTGTGGAAGGAAACTTGAAGCTTTTACTTTGGGGAGGTGAGCCAAGACCACCTATAGCTGAATGTTTCCATCGTGGAAACATCTTCAGTCTCAGTTGGACTACTCATAGGGTCTCAGTAGGGAGAAAAAAAGTGTGCTGGCAGACGATTTTGGGGGTAGCCCAAGCTTTTAGGTACAGATTCATCAGGTTTTGCCACAGCCAAAAGCACATATTTTCTTTAAATCCTTCTGTGTGTCCAGCCTCTCATTCTCCAATCCTTTCTTTCCTGCAAAAACCTTCTGGACATTTATTTCCCTAGAGAGGTCAATGGAAAGGCTGCGCTTGCCTCCAGCTGGGTTTGGATCAGGTCAAGGCATGCAGGTATCCAGGAGGAACAAGGCACCATGATGATTTGCAAACACCCCTACACTAGCCCCATCCCATGTGAACACACCCTCTGCCCCTTGAATGAGCCCATCCCTTGTTCCTCTACACCCTTCTCCTCCTACTGCTCCCTTTTTGATAACAATTACAGGATCCAGATGCTTATCCGCAGGGCTCTTCCCAGAACTGACACTAGCCTGTAGTTCCAGCAGGTTGCTCGCCTCTCCCTAGCCACTCTTGCCTTTACTGAAGTCCATGGGGATGCTCAGAAATCACCCACAAAAAGCTCCTCGAGATAGCCCAGATACTGCCACAGGGGTGCTCAGAAAGTACCCATGGATAGCCCTGCTCCTGTAAAGAAATAACCTGGGAAATACCACAGGAGAGGGAACACCCAAGACATCTACAAGATTTCTAATTCACCGCAACCAAATTAATCCCAAGAGTTGGAGATGTTGGCCAATATTTAACCCAAGGGCAATGGGCTATCAGTATCAGCTCCAGCTACAGTAAGTTTTCACTGAAATATGAGAAAATACTAATCTTTGGGCAGGGGGAGCATCCCACATCCGTGTTTCAGCAGGATATAGCTCCAATTCCTGTGGCTCCACTGGCAGCGGCTGGCAGGTTACCCCTTCCCAAAGAATAGCTGGGACATTTCTCCATTTTATGAACATATGAGCCCTCCTGAGAAGATTAGGAAGTGATAACGGCATTGCAACATCTTTGGAGATGGAGACTGGAGCCCAATGCATCTTGCTTTTTGCAGTTTACATTTTCTGCCTGGTGTCAATGGTCTCAGGAAACAACTTCATCAAAGCCCAAAATACCAGTGGCCTCAGGCCCCGGCTCTGTTAATCAATCAGACAGCACCGTGGTAAATGGCTCAAGAAGCGGATGCCTGTAAGACACATGTTTATCATAGCGCAGGGGAGGAGCCTGCCTATAGGGACACAAATAAATAGTGCTGTAAAACAGATAAAGTGCCTTTGTTTTAAAGCCCAGAATAAGCATTTTCTTCACTGCTTTTGGCAGTTCTCTACAGAGGGTGGAAAAAAAAAATTATAAAAATAACCAGAGTCAATGGGAGTTTTTCTTCCAGTGGAGACACACCCTAAAGCCCATAGCTTCTCCCTCCCTAGGGCAAAGCACGAGACAAGGGGCTATTTACTTTATTGAGTTTTTAATCGCCAAAATGCTCACATTTCAGCTCGAGCACCTCAAGCCTGGCACCAGCAGCCAGCTCCTGCTGTACAGTGATAAGGAGGGAGGAGTACAGACAGCAGACAAAGAGAATGCATCCTCCGGACAGCCAGGATTGTTGCAGCCTTTCCAGCTCTTATCTTTATAGCCCATGTTACAATCACCGTGGGGCTGTCTTTTATTTATAAAGTTCTTATCCTGGAGCTTAATGACAATAAATGAGGCCACATAATACGTCCTCAGGTGTACCATCTACCTGCATGCTCACAGAGGGTTCGGCCAAGTCTGAGCTCTGTGGGGATACAAGATGCTGTACTACAAGTGTGGGCGGCTCAGTTCAAGAAAAAAAAAACAACAAAAACCAATGCAGTCTTGCTTAATAACGAAAAAAAAAATAATTGCAATACTCATTGTTACAACAGTGGCAAAAAGTTTGTAACACCCAAATTCCCTTCTCTGCTGATGACCATGGGGTGCAGCCACAGTGGTCCCAGACCTGGCAGTGCACTGGGGACAACACAGTGTCCAAGGAGGAGGGCAGCTCAGGCACAGACAGGACCCAAGTGATGGCTGCAGAAAACTGCTGATGTTTTCCTGTATTGCAGGGTCCCTCCCTGCAGGAAATAATGCATTGTACTGTGGAGTGCTTCCATTTCCTGAAAAATCCAGTTGGGGACTTGGCCCTCACCTCTGCCCTCTACCACAGACACCCCAGCACAGAGCTGCAGGGAAAAAAATTAAAAAAGATTGGAAGAAATTTTTGAAACAATGGAGTCCACCTATTAACCCAGAATTTGCCAGGGTGCTACCAAACTCTGTCCCTCAGCACCACATCTCCACAGCTCTGAAACCCCTCCAGGGATGGGGACTCCACCACTGGGCAGCCTGGGCCAGGCATTGGCAGCCCTTGTGGGGAAGAAATTGTGCCTCATGTCCAACCTCAACCTCCCATGGCTCAACTTTGTGCCAGCCCAACCTGTTTTGGAACAGGACCTGTGCTTTTTTAACACACAAATCAACACTGATGCTGATCAAAGGTCATCTGGTATCAGCATCCACCTGGGAAGACCTGAGATCCCAGCAGTGCTTCATATGGGATGTGATCTGCTTCTGCCTAAGAGTCAAAGCAAGAAAATTTCTTGCTTGACCTTTTCCTGGTGATTTCAGAGAGTATTTTTTTTCTTCTTCCTAAAACATAACACTAGCCATAGATTTGCCTTGGGAACAAGGTGCTCCAGCTTTAAGGATGCACTTTGTTCAAGCCTAGCTCAGTTTTGCAGCCAAAGAGGGTTGGAAATAGAAGGCAGCAATGGGGGGCAGATGAGTACAGGACCAATTACTCCATCCTACTTAAGGAACATAAGGAAGCACCTCAGGATCCCACTGATGGCATCACAGTAAGATGGACATGGAGATTGGACCTCTTGGCAGACAGTGATGCTGCATGGGGCTTGGCAGCTCCTGCCTTCCTACCCCTGAGCAGCCCCATTTCCACAGGTAAATACAAGGTGTAGGTGGTGAAAGGAGTTAAATATTAATAATTTAAAAAAAAAAGGAAAGAAAATGGATGCTGAAAATAAAAACCACCTTGCAATTGGTCTCTATATTCCACCAGAACACATAAACTCTCCCAGGCTGTCCTCAAGACTATGGCTCAAAGTGTTTGTTTTCCATGCAAAAAGGTGGGGGGTTTTTGTTGTGGTTCCCCTTTTCCTCCAAAACCATGTTGTCATCACCAAAGTAAACAACAGCTGGTAACATCAAAAGGTTTTTGTTTCCCTCCTGTTTTACATGGGGTTCTTTAATTCATCTGCTATTCACAAGCTATGAAAGCCGCTGTAAAAATAATCTCCCAGGAGATTGAGTGGAGTCTTTAAAAAAAAAAAAAAAAAAAAGTGTGTGAAAGGCATATAGTTTTACCTCCCTGAATAGAAACTCCAGGACTTCTGTATTTAACACCAAGTTCTCCAAATGACGCAGGATGCTCTGATCCGCAAAAGAAACAGCACAGCCCTGCTCTCATTAGCAATCCCAGGCTCAACTAGGCTCAGTGGCCTCTGTGAAGCTCAGTCAGAAGAGGGCATGGCTGCCCTGGCTGCTGAACGTGCTCAAGATGTTGGGTAACACCTCCTAAGGGGTCTGGGTTTGGTTAAATCCACTAAAATGAAACTTTTCCAGCCCAGCTGTTATCCCTAAAGAGGCAGCTTTGTGGGCAGATGCTTCCCCAGGTCAGGGAAGGCCAGGTTAGAATCACCCACCTGTGCAGGAGACATGTGAGTTGTGTGAGTGAGACATGAAGGAAATAATTTACATGTTTATCTACTTATTTTGGCCTGGATGATATCACACATTTAATTCCTGCTCCACAGCTTGTTCTTTATGATACTTCCCTTGTCAGTGAGAGCAACCAGCAGGTGTCTGGTTTAGGGATTTCTATACATTTGAGAAGTGGGGCAGATCAGGACCCAGCTCTGCACACCAGGAATGGCCAGGACGTCCTCACACTGGGACCTACAGCATCACACATCACAGGTGAGAAAATAAACCCCAGCACCTTCTGCTGCCTCCAAGACCAAATCCTAGGGGATGTGAGCTTGAAACAAGGGGAGGAACAAAGGGAACAGTACCTGGTATCCACACTTTGGATTTGAGCGCTCCCAGCACCCAGTCTGTCAGGAACAAAGGACTGGATGCATCTCACTATGTTCAGCGTGGCTTCCAACTGAATCCTGTGCCTTAGAAAACCAAACCATCAAAAAACTGGGGACCAGCTCCCATCAACAGAGCTTATCTCTGGCTTCCCTTGACTTTCTGTTTATACATGGTTATATTATTGAGGTTTATATTGATTAATGTCAGCTAACTTGCTTTTTTTTACTGGAATCAGCTGGCTTTGATGACACAAGAAATAAAGTTCCAGTGATGTTCTGGAACTGCCTCCCAGCTGTCTCCATGAGCTCCCTGCAAAAATCCAGAACAGCTTCTTGCATGGAGATGGGAGTACCAAAGCTTCACCAAAACCCAGGGTACACTCCGTAAAACCCATGGATCCAGAAAGGCCAGAAAGACTGGGGCTCCAAAAAACAACGTTCTTCCCCAGAAACTCTAATTTCACAAATAAATTTTTAAAAGGAATAAAAAATCCTCCATCTTCCCCCTTCTCTTTTGATGATGAATTTCTGCTGGGTATATCTAAAGAAATTGCCTCAAAAAGAGCCCTGTTCTGGAAAGCATGAATCATGAGTCTCTCAGCAAGAGCAGTGTTGCTCAGACAAACTCCTTTTGCATTGTGTCCCTAAGGGGATGACCTCAGTGTTTTCAAGTGCGACAAGACACTTTCCTGCCAAATTTAAAAAACAACCAAACAAATGTGTTTGACCTTTAAGCTCATCTTCCTTATTGATGCACCCCCTGATGGGACCTCTCCTTGTGGCAGTGGGTAGTGGGAGAAGCTGTCAACCTCCTTGCACTGCTGGTATCAACTCAGTAGCTGCATATGCCCCAGTTCATGACATTTTCTATAGTATCTCTGTTTCCTCACCATGCAGTGACCACTATGAGTTCCCCAAATGGGCAGCACATCCAGTCCACATCCTGCTAACAATCTACTTTTCTACTAAATCTACTACAGACTATTTTGGGTTGGAAGGGGGCTTTCAAGACCATCTAGTGCAACCCCCTGCAGTGAGCAGGGACATCTGCAAAATTTCTCCCCTCTCTCTGGTCTAAATCTCCCTCTTAGTCTAAAACTATCACTCCTTGTCCTGCTGCTACAGGCCCAGCTAAAAAGTCTGTCCCTCTCCTTCTTGTAGTCTCATTTAAGCACTAAGAGGCAACAATGTTGGGGGACAGAAGATGTGCAGAAGGCCAGTTTTCTTGCATAAAAAGCATTAGGAATGCAAGGAGTTAATATTATCCTTCTACCACTGCTGGCTAAGTTTCATGACCTTACGACACCATATCCCCGATTGTCTGGGCTGTATGAATTTTTTTTTAACCCACTCTGCAGGTGATAAGAGAAGTGAAAGAAGCAAACCTATCCCCTGCCACCTGACTGATGTGCCTGCAAGCCCTGGAGAACTGCTTGTCCCCTCCACCCTCCCTTTCCTTCCAGCTATTGCCGCCCAGGCCAACACCCATTCCTCCCATGCCCAGGTTTGTTTACAACCCTGCCCTTTCCTTCAGGTTTCCCCCCAGATAGTTTTCAGCCACCTCCAAACCTATCTCTTTCACTTAGTGCCAGGGGAAAACGATTCAATGCCAGGACAGCAAAAATCCAAATAATAGAGAAATACTTAACAAGCCAGAATGAGCGTGGTGGAGGTGGAGGCAGAGGAACAGTACCACCCACCCTGCTGAGTCATAGTGGGGTGGGGGATCCACCAGTAAATCACCCTTAGCAGTAAAAAGTTGGTGTTGAGGTTGCAACTGACCCAATGAAACCAGTCTGTGCCACCTGAATTATTTCCTATTTGACATTTGGAGATACCAGGAAGTAAACCTCAGCCAGGACATTGGGGAAAAGCCACAAACAGAGAAAATGTAAAAGAGCAAGAAAAAAAAAAAAAGAAACAAAAGCAGATGGGAAATGGGGCATTACAAGTAAAAGGTCCATAAAGGGAGAGAAATAGTGTTAGAAAAAGCACCACTCAGGTGACCGTTCCAGAAGGGAAACCACAGGCACTTGGAGCCCTCCCACTCACCCCAAACAAGATCACCAAGAACACCCCTCAAAACACCACTGCCACGCAGAGGGCCTCCAAAAAGGTCACCAGAAAAATACATAGACAAGGAACCTCAGCTGGTACCACCAGCTCACAACCTGGATCCACTATCTCAGTACCTATTTTGCTCAGTCTTGTCCTAACAGATGTTCTTCAGATCCTTTTAGCTGCCACCACCTCAGCACCTCATGTTCCCAGCAGATCTGGCAGAATGATGCTCAAAGGATTTTGGGTGTGTAAGAGTTCAGGCTCTCATCCACGTTTCTCAAGCAAGCAAAAGTCCATGCACAAGATAAGTAATAGCTTGGGTTTTATCTGAAAAAGATGGGAAATTGCTCAATTTGATAATTTCTTACCCAGAAAAGTTGTAGAAGCCCCATCTCTGGAAACATTCCCAGTGAGGTTGGATGAGGTTCTAAGTGTTCTAGTTGCAGATGTCCCTGCTAACTGCAGGGGGATTGCATTAGATGGCCTTGAATGGTGACTTCCCGCCCAAACCATTCTTGAGGTTTTTTGAATGTTATTTACACAACTAAGTAGCTCTACTGGAAACAGCTCAGAAATCATTGGAAAATCTGCTTTTGGCTGTCAGTGTTGAAAAGAAGGAGGCTTTCAAAGCCTCCTTCCATTCACTAATCAAAAACCTCACCCCTGCTGGGCCATTACACTGTGATACAATAATTTTCCTAATACAAGGTAAAAGGGCCAAAGAATAAACCTCTCTGTACAAGATGGTTTTCAACTGGGGAGCAAAACATGCCCCATGCCCCAGACAGAGAGAGACAAGCACCAGGAGTCCATCTCCATCCCTAGGTCCCCCCCTCCTCAAGGTTTAAAGTCACCAAGTAACAGTCCTTTTCTACTCCTCAATCCCACTGCATCTGCTGGGATAATTGTATTTTAACTAATCAATAACAAGTTTTTCAGACCATGAAAGGGTACAAGTAGCTTACAATAATATTTATTAGTCTCAGGTGGTCCAGGCATTATTTAGGCATAGGATTGATGTACCAGAGCAGTTTGCTGCTGGCCCTAGTTAATTCCCATCCTCAGGAAGAGCAGAAAGTGGAAAAAGTGTTTCTGGAGGTGAAAAAATATCCCAGGAATATACGACTTTTCTCAGAAAAGCTTTTTTCCCTGGCCACAGCCACTGGCCCACAGCTATCAAATAACCCTTCCCACGCCATGCGTTGCTCATGAAGGGCTGTGTTTAAAACTAGTGAAAAAATTACCTGCTTTGTAGGACACACGATCCTCATCCTCCTGCCAAGCCCTTTTCCACTGCCCCCACCCAGTGTCACATCTTCAAGGGACAGCGTCAGCAGCAGCACAGAGCAAAAATCAGGACAAATAAACAGAGACATGCAGCATGGTGCCTGGCCCTACCCTCTGGGGAGTAAAAGCACCATTTCTTCCCTGCTGGGGAGACCAGTGGAAGTGCTCCCTTTATGGGGCTGCCTTTTATGCAGGCTGCTCATGATGTCTTGCTTTAAAAAAGTATCTCATGAATTTAATTCTGAGCAATGGCTGCTAAGGAATGTGAAATATTTTCACTGCCTTTTCTTATAAAGTTGACATTGTTGTATTTAAAATTATTAAAATTACTTTTAAAAATACTTTAATGTATTTTTCTTTCTCTAGCAATAAATAATAAGAGGGCATATATTTTACATTTCCTGCAAAGTATCACATTAACGAATAAGTGGTTCATTTCTTAATTGAGTTTATTGCAACCATGCTGCCCATGGCCATTTGTAAAGCCTTACTCCACCCAACCTGTTACATGCCAAGATTTGGAAGTGGTTTTCTCCCCCTCCTACCTTGTATTCAGTGTTGTTTTTCTACTTCCTTCCAGGCATTTTTCAATCACTCATGGGGTATCCAGCAGCTTGGCAGAGTCTTTGTGACTCCTGCTTGGGGCTCTACACATGCTCCAGCCCAGTCGAATTGGAGCAGGGAAGAAGAAACACCCCCCTGTACTCAGCTTAGTCCAAAAAATACATCACTGATAGCTGCTTTGAGCTGCTGAAAGAGCAAGTTAATGAAGTGCCACAGCTTTGTGATGATGAGACTCTTAAAAATCAATATTATTTACCTGACTACAAGAAAGCACACCTGCTGTTGCCGTAAATATAATAGCAATGATAGATAGAAACAAACTAAAGCAATGACCTGCTCCTGTTATTTTGGGTTTTGTTTCTGTTGCAGTTAATTCCTGCTTTTTATCCAAGAACTCCAACACTGGCCACCAAGCATCATCCTGCAGAAATACCTAGCTGGAAAACATTTCAATCATCTCTGATAGTATTAAGATTTTCTTGATTTAAAAGCTGAGGGACTTGATGATCTTAAAAGTCTCTTCCAACCAAAATGATTCTATGATTCCATGATAAAAATACTAATATGCACTCAGGTTTTGCTGTAAATCAATAAAACCAAAGCACACTCATGCAAACACATGGCAGCGTCTCCAGTTCCCACATCTGGCATTAGCAAGAGTCAACCAATTTGTTCCACATGTCCCAAATTCCCCCCCGGATTTCACATGCAAAATATGCTACCCCCCTTCCCAAGAGCCTGCCTACTGCAATGGGCTCCACTCCTCACCATTTACTGCACACCACCAGTGCAAGGTGATGTCCTTGAGGATGTCCCCAGAGGAAGCCCAGTTCCTCCTATTCTTCTGCAGTTGCTGCTGGCGCAAATGTCCCCCCCTTCCCTGGCCCCGTTGTCCCTTGTCCCAGCTTTGGGGGTTTGCACAAACAGCCCTTGCTGATGTCAACCAGACGGTTTGTGTTTCCTTCTTTGGCCTTGGAGAAACATGTTTTTAAGCAGTTTCTTCAGTGAGATTATTTTTTAATTTTAATGTAATTTTATATGGTTTTTTTAAGTACAATATGCCATTTGGCAGGATTTATGATTAAGATAATTCAATTTTGATTATTATCTGAAACAGGGTTTTATACATACCTTCCACCATGGGGACTGAAAAACAAAACCCCTTTTCACTTAGGAACTGGGACTTTGATTGATTTTCAAATGTCAACATTAATGGAACTGCAAAGAAAATGTAAAAAGCATGTCATATTTAATAAAAGACAATGGAAGCATGATGTGTTTGTAAGTCAACAAAAACCATTCTCTTCCCAAAACTGTGGGTAAAGTCTCAGCCTAAACTTTGCAGATGAAGACCTCACTAAAATGTGGTGTTGATGTGGGAGGTTTCCTGTCTGAAATCATAAACAGCCCACAAACAGTTCTAGCAGGAACATTCAAACATTTGGTGAGGGGAGAAATAAAAAGAAAGCTACTGGAAAAAGTTCTTAGATAGATTCTTGAAAGTTAAAGGAAAGTATCTGGCATAGTGAAATTCTCTTCCATGGGACAGGAGCCCTGATTTCTACCTCATACCCATCCTAACAAAGAATATTGCCGGCAATTCATTAGTCCTCTGCTGGAAGGATCTCTTAGATATGTATCTAGAAGTTACTTTTCAGTATTTTGGGGTTTGTCAGTAACACTGGCTTGGACATGCCCAGAGGAGCTATAGTTAGAAAGGGACGCTTTTTGTCTGTGGAAATTGATTGGACAAAAAATGCTTGTTTGGGTCACTAAAATATCAGCGGAACACTAGTCTTGGCTGGGTGCTTCAGCTGGGAAGAGCAAATGCCAACAGTGTTTTTATAAAAGCAAAGGCACATACTGGCTTAGCAGAAAGGAAATGCTTTTGTGTTGAGCTTTCTTACTTTGCACAAATCAAAATAAAAATTCTCCCTCTCTTCCAGTAGGAAATTCTGAACAGAACGAATTTGAGATGACATCAAATAATTTGTTTTTGCTGTGGTCTTTGACCCAAAATGTTCAGGTTTCAGAGCATTAGCACCTTATTGTCAGATCAGGCAGGTAGGGGAAGAACAACTTCAGTCTTTAGTATTAGGATTTTGGGAGACTTTTATATTTAGAGTATAAAGGAGGGAAGCAAATGAGGAGGTTTCTTGTTTCAGTTCCTCAGTGGGGTTCCTGTCAATCACTACAGCATTTCTCAGCTAACTCAGCCCACAAAGTACTGATAAATCAACAAACAGGAAGATTGGTGGAGGGAATGCTGAATTCATAGTTATGACAAATGCCTGCTAACCAGAAAAAGATAAGAGAGAGTCTGGGTTTGCTGCTGCAAGAAGGATACTCCAGGAGAAGATCCTGAAGATGCAGAAGGGTGAGTGGAAAATCAGCAAGGCAGCTGGGATTAGCTTTTTTTTAGACCCATCATCTTTTTGCTCATCTGCTATATGCCCCCTCACAGTACCACTTATTATGTTGAATAAACTGCCCCACACTATGTGACCTGTGTAAAAAGCATCATCAAACCAACTCTACACACTTGTCTTCATCCAAGCATCTCCAAACAGCAAGTGGATGGCATCTGGAGACACCATCCTACAGCCCTCCCTTCTTCAGGGCAAGTCCATTCATCTTGACTCTCTCTAACCCTGTCACCATCACAACATCTATTCTGGGGCAGAAAACCAGTTACCATGGTGCTTGGCGTCTCCTGGTCCAGGATAAACCACATCAAACCCTGCACCAGAAAAAACTTTAATTTAAATATTTAGAAATCTATAAATTTCCAAGCATGATGCTAAAATGCTTTTGGATCCAAAAATGCTGCTGCAGAGAAGTTGCTTCAAGCCCTTTTAGGGGTTTTTACAATGTGAATGTTTGCTTAAATGGGACCGTTTAAATTCTCTCTTAATGCCTTTGCCCTTTCTCTGATGACCTTCTGCAGAGCCACTGACATTGGCCAAGACCAGCCCTATCCCAGCACAGGGTCAAGTGATGATCAGCGAATTATGAACGTGGAGCATCATAACAGAATCAAAGTATTTGCCCAGTGTATCTTCCAAAACCCAGGGTTTGCTTCAGATGGCACCAGGGAACAGCTGAGCTCAGCTCTGTCCTGGCAGCCTGGACCTTCCCACGACCTAGCTGCTATTTCAGGGTTTCTCTGTCTATTTAAAGTGCACGAAGAAGGGGGAAAATGCACTGGAAATATCACATGCACGAGACACCGTGCCAAATATTCAGTTTCTTTTACAAGCCGATAGCAAGAGATTCCATGGATTTTTATTTTCGTTTTTGTTGTTCTGTTGGGCTTTTTTCTCCTTTTAACCATACATGCTTGAAAACTATCAGGCCCTATTAGGAATTAAAAAAATCTTCTGCATGAGTAAGTAGATCAAGCCCTCAAAAAACAACAACAAAAAAAAGCAGGAACTCAACTTGTTTTTGTGACAGAAAAGCGTCTCCGGCCGAAGCACAGCAAAAGCTTTGGGGATGGGAGCAAGGAGCCAGCTGTGCTGGGGGGAAGGGGAATACAACAAGGCGACCGCCACCAGCAAACAGCCACGCTACAGGAAACCATTGCCTCCGGTGATAAATAGGAGACCCAGGAGCACAGGATGCACGTAGGGTGAGCTCAGTGGGACAAGGGGATGTGAGCTGCTGGCTGACGAGTCCCTCCGTCCATCTGTCTGCCCGATCATCCAGACGGCAGGATGGTTGCAGCCCAAATGCTGCTGGTGCTGGTGCTGGTGCTGGGATCCAGCGGAGAGGATGCTGAGGTGGTCTGTACTGGTGATGCCTGCTACACCCTTCACCGGGCCGAGCTGGGTTGGAACGGTGCTCAGGAACGGTGCCGGCACAACGGTGGCAACCTGGCTCCAGCGCGCAGCCCTGATGAGGCCGAGCGGCTACAGGAACTGCTGGAAGCGGCTGGCTGGCCAGGCCCAGCATGGATCGGGTTGTCGCTGTCACGGGGACGCTGTGTCCAGCCGCAGGAACCTCTACGGGGCTTTGCTTGGGCAGCCGGCGGGGATTCTGGTAACTACTCGGCGTGGCTTGCTGAGCCGGCTGTCACTTGCCTCAGCTCCCGCTGCGTCAGCATGCGTCCAGGTGAGCTGGCTGGCACCACTGGCTGGGCTGACCACCCATGCCGGATCCCGCTGACCGCCTTTCTCTGCAAGTTCAGCTTCCAGGGAATGTGTGGTCCCTTGCCAATGGCTGGACCTGGGCGGGTCACCTATACCACACCCTTTGGGGTTCGCAGTGCCCAGCTAGTAATGGCCCCCTTTGGCACACTGGCGCAGGCCGAATGCGAGGGGGGTGAGGATCTGTCTTTCACCATCTGCAAGAGGCCATTGGAGGGGGGTGGCTTTGCCTGGCACCCCCCTGGACCCCTCTGCCCCACCACCTGTGCCCACCACAATGGGGGCTGCCAGCACCAGTGCCTGGAGGCACCGGGGGAACCTCCACAATGTGCCTGCCATCCTGGCTACACCTTGGCCCCTGACATGGCCTCCTGCCTGCCCAAGGATGCCTGCCACCCCAACCCATGCCAGGGTACCTGCCGGGCCCATCTTGGTGGCTTTGAATGCAGCTGCAAGGATGGATATGTGCTGGCACATGACGGCCGAAGCTGCCTGGATGTGGATGAATGCCTTGCCAGGCCATGCGAACACGAGTGCCACAACACGGCCGGAAGCTTTGTCTGTCTTTGCCGGCATGGCTATCGTCCAACAGGGCTGGGTGGCCGCCATTGCCATGATGAGGATGAGTGTGCCCAGCCAGGTGTCTGCCCCCAGCTCTGCCTCAATGTCCCTGGCTCTTTCCACTGCACTTGCCGTCCAGGCTACCAGCGCCAGCTTGGCAGTGGCGATAACTGCCTGGATGTGGATGAGTGCCTACAGGATCCCTGCCCCTGGCTCTGCCACAACCTGCCTGGCAGCTTTGAGTGCCTCTGCCCACCCGGCTTACTCCAGCAGGAGGATGGCCATGGTTGCCATGCCACACCCACCACTGGAGAGGACTCCATAGAGACCTCCAACAGCACCTTGCAGACCACAAGCATCCCTCAAACCATGAGCATGCCACAGACAACAGGCATCCTCCAGACCACAGGTGCTCCAGGGACCATGGACATCCCACAGACCTTGGGCATCCCCATTGGGGTGACACTGTCTCCCACGGCAGCGGGGTCGGCACCCGGCACTGAGCACAGCACTGATGGCCCTCGGCTGCTCCTCTATTACATCCTGGGTAGCCTAGTTGCCATCCTGCTGCTGCTGGCCTTTGCTCTAGCTCTTGTGGCTTGCAGGAGGAGGGTAGCCAAGCAGGAGAAGCGACCAACTAAAAATGCAGCGGATAACTACTGCTGGGTGCCTGAGCAGCCGGAGAACTGTGGGGTGGGCAGTGAGCACAGGTAACAGCACCCCTGGGGCAGCAAGGAGGGAGGAAGAGAGTTTTTTGGCAAATTAAAACTTAGAATAAAAGGGGGAGGGGGTGGCACTGTCTGTTCAACATGGGTCTGCATGGCCAAGAGCCTGTCCTGGGGTGCCTTGTAAAGTGGGAGCTGATCTCCTTCCAGAAAGCAGGTTTGGTTGGGAAGGAAGCTTGAATCAGAAGAGTTAACAGCCATGGTGCTACGAGGTCAGTGTTAGATTGAGTTGGATTTGCCTCCCAGGGCTGCTCCTCAGTTCTGCACAACCTCACTGTGCTTAAAACCTGTAAATTATCAGTGTGGATTTGTCTTCCCAAAGGAAAATGGTTCAATTTCCTTTCTCATTTTTTCTCCTCTTACCTGTATTTTAAATGATTACAAGGAAAAGCAGCCTCTTCCTTTCCCTGTGCCAGCAGCCCTCCCCCAGTTCTTTGCCACCTCAAAAGCAATGCTGGTCCCTTCCACCCCCCACCTGCCTTCAACCCTCCTGTTTGCCTTGTTCTCCATGAAATGGGTTTGAAAATCTAACATGTTTCACTAGGGCCAGGACTGGGCTCTGCAGCCACAAGCAGGGTGGATTTTTTAGTTGGTTTAATTTGTTTTTTAACATTTCACATCAGAGGGAATTCCCCTTGTAAAAAATACACTGGGTGTTGTATATTTACTGATGATCACAGAAAAATTTTCAGTCCCCTTCCAAGTAAATGCTTTCTCAGGGCAAAGCTGTCTCCCAATGCTCCCCCAGGTAACCAGCTTTAGTGAGTTGTTTATTTTCAACCCCTCCTGACAATGGATGCCTCTTGGAGATGTTTCATCATGAATCTTCCCCCCAAAACTGAGGGGTGCAAGAGAGTCCAGCCATGCCAGCTTCCTGATTTCCCCACGCTCTACAAGGGGAAAAAGAGTAGGTGTGTGATTCAAAGGGTACATGGGTTTCCTGAAATCTCTGCTGGTTTATTGTGTACTTGAGGCTTAATTGCTGCAGAAATGGGAACTGGACACAAAGGAGTTTGCTGTAGGCAGCGGCCTGCATCCTGTTCTTCTATGTGGGGAGGAAAACCCTTTCCTGCTGTGTTTTGTTTTGTTTTGTTTTTTGGTCTTCATTTCTCCATTGTAAAATAATAAAATAAATAAATAAATAAACCCCACCAAACCCCAAACAACACAGAAAAATGTGGCCAAAAGAAATGTTTTTATGTTCTGTCTGTACTTCCTTTTCTCCTCACTGTGGCTGGGAGAAGCAGTGAAAACAGCAGTGGCATTCCTGGAAATCCCACTGAAAGTTCTTTCCCTATGTTATGACCAAGTAGCAAAGTCATCAGAACATGTGAATAAATTAAGCTTATGAACAATCCTCTGCCAGCAGCAAGACAACCTACAGACATAAAATTATGGTGCCTGTGCTGCCAAGGCAATGCTGACTGAAGGTCTGCAGTGGGTCTAGCCTAGGGAAGACCCCAGTTTGTGCCTAGGTTGAGTTCAGGTTCTCCCTGGTGTAATGTTGTCTGATGTAGCATCATCAGGTAGAATCCCCCCTGAATCATCTCTCCTCTTCTTCAATAACACAGCAGGGATGGTTTGATCTGTGACCTCTGTAAAGAGGGATCCAGAGCTTAACAAATTCCATGGGGTAAAGCAAATAGGAACAGGACCAGATGGTTTGGTCCAGTCAGAGGAGACAGGATGTTCACCAGAGTCTAAGGGGGTTTTGCTGTAGACTCTGGTGAATATAATCTAACCAGAATGTGTCTTCAGTGGTTTCTGATAAATGGACATTGATTTGGCACATGGAATTCTTGTATGTCCTACATAAGTGGGTGTCACTGACAGGTCCTCTAGCACTCCTCACTCCATATGTAGTAAAGTCAGTGAAGTCTCAGTCCTTTGTAGGCACTGCTGTCTTGAGCTGGGGCCATTCACTCCATGTTTACCAGGTCCATGGGATGGAGGCACTGGAATAATCTTGGTTGGTTTCTAAACCCACAAGCAAGATCCTAAGTCCAAGAGCAAAGTTTTAAACCCACAAGCAAGATCCTAAACCCATGAGCACGATCCTAAACTCACAAGCAAGATCACAAACCCATAAGAAATATACTAAGCCCATGAGCAAGGTTGTAAACTCACGAGCGATCCCACTGATTTCAGCATAGCTCTGTATGAGGACAGAGATCTGCTCTTCTGGCTCTGATCAGCAATCAGGCACAGAAGTCACTTGAAGAATTCAAACTGGATACTTGTTGGTGGCTGCAGTTGCCTTTGTGACATGCACCCTCAAAGAAAGGCCATCCTTAAAAGGGAAAAAGTCACAAAGATGGGGGGAAAGCCTTAACAACCCCAAACCGCACTCACATCACCCATGAACAACCATGGTGTTTATATGGTGTTCTATCAGTCATTGACATTTGCCCTAAATGGTCTTTAAAGCCAAGAACACCCTAAAAAAACCCCAGGGCACTATATCTCATGATGGATGCTTGGTGCCTTCATGCATTGACCTAGAGCATTCCCACATTTGCTCCCCCTGCCTTGTGAAGCATCCATGTTGATAAGGTGCCAGTCATGCAGAATTTGATGGCAGACTCTGTCCTGGGGGGGTCACTGCTGGGAACCTACCAAGGGTGAAGGGGTGGAGTGATTTTTATATTTTAGCAGGAACGTTGCTGCTTCTGGCTGTAATGTGGCAAGAAACCTCCAACACTTACCTCTAATCCTGGTTATTTGTCCCTGCTGAGGTTGGGGCACGTTGGAAGGAGCTCTCCCGGCAACAGCCTCATGGCCACATTAACTCAGCCAACCCCAGGATTAAAATTTTCCATGTTTCTTAGAAAGGTGCTCCTCATGTCCAACCTAAACACCCCCTGGTCCATGATCCTTTGTCTTTCCTAAGGGAAAACCCTGCCTCAGGTGCTTCAAGCTTCTGGGCATGTCATGTTACAAAGCTCAACAGAAACCTCATGGAGAATGGTAGGAGTCTAATTCTCCTAAATAAGTAAAAATTCCAAGATTTTCCCTTGTCAGGACCCCTCCATACACTGCAAATGTAGCTATACACGAGTCAACAGAAAATACTGATTAATTCAGCCATGCTGGCCTGGGGCAGGGTAGGACAGCGCAGAAAGGCGGGTCCCAGGAGATGGCAGAAGAAGTCACATGCTTGCCATGCCATATATCACAAACATCCAGCCCCAGGAGGTTTTAATCCCTGTGAGAGACAACACCAGCTTCTTTCCCTGGTTGTTGTCCAAGAATTAACATCAAAATATGAGCCAGAGGGGAAAAAATAGGATGAGGGATGTTTTCAGGACCTATCTCGGCCCCACCACTATTTTTCTGCACCCAGGATGAAACTGGTGGCACCTTCACTGGGTGCCTGAATGGGAACTAACTCTTCTTTTTAGATGTATTTATTTCTCTGGAGCTTCCTAACCTTGAGATATTTCCTTCTCCAGAAATTCCCCTTTTCTGTGAAGGATTCCTGCAGGAACATGGCTCATACACAGCAGGGGGACATCATGAATCTGAGGTGGATCACCTAAATCAGAGCACCCCCATTCAGCTGTAAGGATCCAAAGTGGGACTGCACACAAATCACACATAGGTGCGGAACCACATAGATTTCCCCAACCCATCAAGCAGACTTCATCTGGGACCCATCCCCTATGCCTGTTGGAAACATCACTCCTCCCACATCCCTCTCATATTCCCCCCGGCCACTGCAGGGTGACAGAGATGGAATGTTCCAGCTGAGTCAGAGACAGCAAAGTTCGGTGTGTGTGTCCCTGCAATGGCAGCTGGGAGCCTCTCACAGCTCCTCTGTGCGGTGGAGGAGCCCTGTTAATCAGCTTTTTGAGAAGGGAAAAGGAGGTTGTCAGCAGGAAGGGCAGTCCTGGAGCTCTGAGTCAGCCTGCCTTGGCCATGACAGCCAACGCCTCATACGCCTGAGGCGGAAAGATCAGCCCAGTCAAAAAAATTATTAGAACATGATTCATGTCATTGTTTCTGCCTTGGTTATCTTGCCATTGCACAGTCAAGAGCCACCCTGAAAACTGGGGTCAGTGGGACAAGGACATTAGCGCAATGATCTCAGAAATCACTGTTTGGGGAGAATTACAGTTTTTCCTGGAAATTTTCAAAATATTTCTCATTGTACAGCCTTGAAAAGGAAATTTTAATCTGTTTCTGTAATTACTTTCAGAGAAAAAAAAAAACAAACAACAAACCAGGGCAGAAATTTATTGGTGGGGTTTTTTTTGTTTTGTTTTTCCTCTCATTACATTCTTTCTTTTATTTTCCTATTATCTGCCCTGAGCTTTCCCCCCAGTATTTTCCTGGTTTCCCTCTAAAAACTCTCCCTCTGAAGCTCTCCATCACCCGTCCTGTGATCGGAGCAGAATATGGTATCCCCTTCCCAAAGAGATGGGGATGAAAGTCAGAAAGAGGCTGAAGATGGGCAGAGAGGAGGGCTTCAGATAAAGCGCATGAGCCCCTCTGCTCCCCTTCCCTTTAGGTACCAAACAACATAGCTTATTTGGTGACCATTATTATTGTTGTTGTTTCTATTATTATTATGTTTTACCTATTCTTATTCCTATATTCCTCCTATTCCTATTATTTTCCCCATCTTTCCTTTCCTCCACTGCCTCATGTGAGCTGTATGACCTGCACGGGGCTGGCAAAGGTCAAGATGAACCATCTGAGTTTAATAAAGCAACCTCCTTTTGAAAGAGGGATTTGTTGCTCTGCTGGGGATCCTGAGGGCTGAGTGCAGTCACTTCTGGTGAAAACACTGCTCTCAAAATTGAATAAAATAAGGGTAAATAAAGGGTCAAATCCCCTCTCTGAGTGGCAGTGCTTTGGGTGTTTTTAATTTCTTTTGCTCTTGGCTGTGTTCTGACAGCAGAGGCAAAGATGATGCTGTGGAAAGAGTACAGTTGTTGGGAAAATACATGTTTTCTCTCATTTCAAGACCAAGGTCATGTCAGCCCTGTCTATACACATAACTGAGGGATGATTTGAAAATCCTGAGGAAAATCCCTCTTTTTTTTTTTTTTCAGTGTCCATTTTACCTTAAATACACTTTGCTGGGCTGCAAATTGTAAAACACATGGAGATGGTCACTCATCACTGATAACATGTCGTCCCTCAGACATGGGGAAGGTCTCTCCCTCACTGCTTGAGGAAGAAACAGTAAAGCCCTGGGTACATCTCAGAATCTCTTTCCTCTTTGAAAAACTTTAAGCACTTTTTTTTCTTTAACACCTAACTTGAAGGGTTGGCAGCCTGACTCCTACCTTCATTCCAGTGCATCTTTTATGCTCAGATGAGTTCCAGGAGCTGCCATCACTGCAGGTCCAGAGTGGCCAAGATACCTGAGCAATGGGTACTTCTTCCAGCAGTGTGGGTGCACAGACAAATGCCACCCACTGTCAGTGGTGCACACCACCCTGTACTGTGATACCATCTCTCGGGGACCCCATCTCACACCCAGAGAAGAACAAGTGATGAGAAGAGGCAAAGGGGTGGGCAAGCAGCCACCCTAGAGCCCCTCATCCTGTTTGCCTTGAAGGTGTACAAAGGTGTTTTTGCCCAGTCTGCAGTTGAGAACCAGCCTCCCTGGTGTAAAATTGAGTTACTGAAGCTTGAAGAGCAGTGGTGGTTGGGCTGAAAATGACCAGCAGATCACTGATTGGGTGCTGATGTCTTTAAAATTACACAGAATCACAGAATCATTTGGCTGGAAGAGACCTTTAAGATCATCAAGGCCAACCTACACTGCCAGGGTCCCTAAACCATGTCCCCCAGAACCACATCTACACAGTTTTTAAACACTTCCAGGCATGGGGACTCCACCACCTCCCTGGGCAGCCCATTACAATGTCTAACCACCCTCTCTGTAAAGAAATTTTTCCTCATATCTAACCTAAATTTTCCTTGGTGCAACTTGAAGCCATTCCTCCTCATCCTGTCATTTTTAGCTTGGGAGAAGAGGTTGACCCCCACCTCCCTACAACTTCCCTTCAGGTAGTTGTAGAGAGCAATAAGGTCCCCCCTG
>JAOEGS010027527.1:0-22676 GCA_025447755.1 Corythornis vintsioides
CCTGGGCACACCCTGGCTCATGTGCAGCCAGGTGTCCCCAGCACCCCCAGGGCCTTTTCTGCTGGGCACTTTCCAGCCCCTCCTCCCCCAGCCTGGAGCTGCCTGGGGTTTTATTTTTTGTCACTGGTATTTGCTGTGTAGCTGGATTTGTGAAGCTGTGAATGGATAGTCTGGAATTTACTTCTGGTTCATGACTGGGTGAATGGAAGTTTGTAATCCAAGTAACCGAGCACATGCCTTCTAAAGGTTTTGTTCATTTAATATAAACTCTAAACCTTAACTTTCTGCATCATTCCACGTGATGGCAGTAGAGTTAATGCCTTTCACACAGTAGTTCACAGGCATTCTGGTTTGGTACTACCGTCCAAAAACATGCAGTTGATGGTGGTTCACCACAGGAGGGGTGCAGTACAAGGAAGCCTGTGGCTGGAACCTCTCCTCCTGATTTTTATCTTTTTAATAACATGCAGTTTGGCACAACAGAGTTCATTTGCAGGACAGAATTACTGACTTTCGGAAGTACCTTCATTATAAATACTTTATGTTACCTAAATTGTATTCAATAAATACAGAAGACCAAATTCTGATGTTCTACTAATAATCCTACAAAAGAGCACTGATTATTTCATAGAATCATAGAATCATCTTGGAAAAGACCTCCAGGATCATCAAGTCCAACACTTCCATGGTCACTAGCCCATGCTCTGCAGCACCACATCTACTGCCTCTGGAACCCCTGCAGAGATGGGGACTCCACCACCTCCCTGGGCAATCACTTCCAATGGTTAACTGCTCTGTCACTAAAGAAATTTCTCCTCTAATCTGAATTCCATCTGGCAAATTTAAGGTCTTTCCTTGGATTTTTATGGACTGGATGATTAAAGACCTGCCTCATCTCCCCCTCCCCAGGTCAGCAGGGATGCTCTCTATTATTCCTGTGGCAGGAGCAGAGAGAATCTAAGGGATTCCATTTAGCCTGGACAGTCAGCAAAAAATAAAGTGATCACTCAAATCCCATGCTGGGATTATTTTGAAGACTTAAGTGAAACTTGGACACTGAAAGGGTTTTTCTCCAACAGTGGTGGAGACAACACTGGAATAAATGTGTCATTCTAATGTCCAGCACCAGTATTATTTAGAGTTTAATGCTTTTAAACTATGTCTTGGAAATATTGTTCATTTCTACTAACTACAAGGGCTTGTTTGGGTTGATTTTTGTTCCAGGCAAACGAGCTGCCAGCAGAACTAACGAAAAATGAACGTATCCTCCGACTGCTGCGCACCAAGGAGAAGCAGAGGAAAAGCTAATGCTGCCCTGTAACAAATGTGGATGGACAGAGATGCACCCTGGCCACAGCAGCATGACAGTCAACACAGGTTGCCCAAGAAGGGCTTGTTGGAACAGCTTGCAGCACTGGTTATCCTCTCCATGCTCCCTCAACACACAAGGTCACCACGGGCTGGGGCTCTGCCTGGTGTGGCCAAACACAGGACAGGCTTTGACTTGGGGGCTGCTTTGCCCTGCAGCCCTGCCTCTAGTCCAGGATCCCACAAGTCCCAGCACCAACATCTGCTCCTTCACACCTGCATTATATCCATACCCACCCATGCAAGTGCTCCTGCCATTTCAGATGGGTCCTTGGGCTGGCAGGGCCAGTACACCAGGAAAGGGTGGCTCGGGGTGCACATGGGGGGTCAGGAGCACTCAGCCCTGGTGCCAAAAGAACACCCAGACCTCACAGATGTGCTGGGGCAGCCCCGCAGTGCTGCTGGCAGTGCTAGCTCAGACCATTCCTCCCTACCTCCAAGTGCCACATGGGGCTAGAGTGAGATCCCACCTGTGACATCCCAACAGGAAAACTCCTCCAGCCAGCCCAGGGCTTTGGTAACGTTCTGACTACTGCATGAAGCTCTGTAAGATTGATCCAACATGGTACAGTTTATGCCAAAAAGTACTGACACTAAGGAAGGAGATGTCCTCCTCAGTGGTAGCATCTTGATCTGTCCATCTGTCCAGCACCAGAAGCACAGCAGAGCAGTTGAGAGCACTTGGCAACACATACCCAGTGCTATGGGGATGCACCCCCAACCCTATAGCCTACATACCTGTGTTTGTGTGAGCAGGGGAGGAGCAGCTCCTGAGCAAACCAAGCAGGGAGTGGATCCACCTGCACAACCCATCAGAAACGTAGCTGCTGACACAGCAGCAGGGGTGCCATGCAGGCAGTGCAGGTGTGTTCTGCACACACCTGTAGGCGAGACTGTGGTTTAGCACCCACGGCGACTATGCAATGCACTTGTTCCTCGGGTCTGTGGTGGGAGTTGAAGGGAGAAGTGCCCAGCATCCAGTTGTTTCAACAGCTGGTGAGAGAGCTACACGTAGACAGACCCAGACTGGTGAATGCAGGCACAGAAAATGAGCTCTCAACAGCAGCTTGTGTCTGTGTTGGGGTGAGATGCACCTGCCTGCACGGGGGAGGCAGGGTGAGCTGCAGAGGGTTTGCCAAGAGCTGTGTTTTAACCATGCTGATATAAGGTGACCCATTAAAGCCAGTCAGTTTTGCAGTATAAACAGTATATCCTATGTCCTCTTAGCCACAAAAACATTACAGATTATTTTATAGGCAGTTGAGGTATAAAGTGAGTTCAGTAAGTTAGTTCAGTACATGAAGATAGTTCAGCACATGAAGTTATTTCAGTACATGTAGTTAGTTCAGTACATAAGTCCAGGCATTTCACCTGCCTTCAAACCTTGGCAAATTACAGAAGAAAAATATAAAAAATATTGCTTTAAAAGTTGAAGACAGATAAGATGGTAAAGAAACAAAATATTCCCTGCTTGAAAAATGTCTGCCTAGGATTCAGCTGAGCTGTTGGACTTTTCCTTTGGTGAGATAAAAAATAATCTTTTTGTGAGGTAGCACAAATGAATGTTGTCTACTTAGTGCAAATGAACCATAGATATTACCAAATCATAACATTATTCTTAGGTAAGAAAGTAGGGTTCTGGTAAAGAGAAGAGCAGTGGGCATGACTTTGCTTGCAAGCTGGAATTGCTATTCCATTTCTATTCATTATCAGAAAGGAAAGCTTTCAGCTTTCCAACAATATGAGAAGACACCAGAAAAATCTATTTGTGCAGGTAATTCATGCTGCTGTATTTTTAAATGAAAATCATGTTATGCCTAACAAACTTGAAGGTGAACTGGTACAAAACCAAAGAATCATGCAAGATGCTCAGAGGGTGATTGGATCCAGGAGGAAATTCTGCAAAAGACTGAGCTGCAAACATACTGAGCATGCAGGAATTTCAAGAGCCTTGTTGAGAACTTCTATTGCACAGCATTACATGGAACTGGCCTCCCAACAGGTTCATCCAGAGCTCCCAGTAGGTTGAAGATGAACATATTGTTTTGGAGAATGTTAGAGAGACTCAAGACAGCCTGGCCTCAGGACTGATCTTTCTCCCTAAAGTTTCTCCATACCAACAGCTGGGAACAACCACACTCTCAAGATAAAAAGACCTTTCCCTGTTGTAAAGGAGGAGGAGAATCACTACAAGGTCTTGCTGGGTGAGCAAGAAATACTCTGTATCAGCCAGGCTGCAATGATCAGCCTTCCTAAAAAATTGTGGAAGCATCCACTGTTGATCTCCTCTTTTTTCCTGAAATAAGAGCATAGGAGAGAGGACAGGGCAAGCCAAGAGTTGTCCTGTGTCAGCTGCAGTGAGCAAGCTGAGATGACAACAGGCTGGTGTCCAGTGGTGGCCTCTCTGCCAGGTATTGTCCTGTTGAGACTGGTCTCACTCAAAGGGGACAGGTACTCAGCAAAGAGATGCTTCTTGAACTGTGCTGTGGGAGGATTCATGTCTGCTCCCCACCATTCCGAGTGGGAATCTCCAGGTCATGTGTCCAGCTCCATGACTGGCCACTCCAGCCAGGGCTGTCCTCCAACAAGTGAAGTTTTTGAGTGATATTGGGCTATAATTGGCTTTTCTCAGTTCTAAACAAAATGTGAAGTGTGGGGCTAGCACGAGTTGGAAGAAGAGTTTTGTAGCTCCCTGCTCAGGCTCACCAGTGCTGGCTGATGCAGCACACAGACTGGGGGGGTGGGGATCTGTGGTGAACTGGCAGCAAAGTCTGTCTCTGCCCCATTCAAGCTTCAGCAAAGACACTGTGCAGCCAATGTGGGATTTTTAGGCTTGCAAACCTTCCACCTGGAAGCATCTGTGTCATCCTGGAGCCATTGGAGAGAGGGTTGGGGTTAATTTTGAGTTGTCTGTAACCAAAAGGTGCTTATTCTACCTGTAGATGGGCTTGAAAGTTGCAATACCATATCTCACCAGGCAGTGAACCTTTTCACATAGAAACCTGAATAGTTCTTAGTGTTTCTGTAGTTGTTGGTACCTCTGAAGTGCTCAGTAAACACTGCTGTGGGTTGTTTGTTGTTCTGAAACGGAAACCTGCTTTCCCTTTGTGGCTGAAGTGATTCACTAATATTGACAGGAGTTCTTTGCATAGTTGTGGTGCCATTTCTGCAAGGCTTTCAAAGTGCTCTGCAGACACAATCAGCTTTGTAAGGCCCAAAATGCATTGCTGGGGGAGGCAGGGAAATAAGATTATTTCATTCACACACCAGTGAAATGCAGCATCTGCTCAACAGTTCACGCCAACAGACAAGAGCAAATTTAGCCTAGAAATTAAGGGGCACCAAATCCATTCATACATGGCAGGATGAAGGTAGGTGCCATATATTGATGTGAAATAGAACTGGGACAGGATAACAGGCCAGCTGGGTTTTGGGGTGAGTTTGGGGGTTTCTTTTACCCCTGGAGTACCAGATATATAGCTACAGATATATATCCATCTTACACACCAACAAAGTCAGCTCCACTAGCACACTGCTTGTAGGCTTGCCTCTCTCAGATCTAAGTGCCCAGCCTGCTGTCCTCTCCAGCTGCACTCCATGGATTTATGCAGGTGCTAAGGCCTTGTGACATCTATCAGCTGTGAGTACAAGGATGTACAACTCTCTCCAGCTCCCTGACAGGAGGGTGCAGCCAGGCTGGGGTTGGGCTCTTCTCCCAATTTACTAATGACAGAACAAGAGGAAATGGCCTCAAGTTGTGTCAGGGGAGGTTTAGATTGGATATTGGGAAGAAATTCTTTCCTGAGAGAGTGGCTGGGCTCTGGAACAGGCTGCCCAGGGAGGGGGTGGAGTCACCATCCCTGGAGGGGATTAAAAACCAGTAGCTGTGGCTGTGGGCTGGTAGAGATGTTGGGGGGGAAGGGTGAACTGAATGATCCTGGAGCTCCTTTCTAACCATTAGGACTCTGTGATTCTACAGCCAAGAACAGGCTACACAAATAAGTCAAGGAAGAGCACAGGGCACCTTTCTTTCATTTCATGAGTCTCAAGCTGTTGTAGGATGGAGCTGAGCAAAGGGAGAAGTTGCATCCCATCAGAGTGGTGTAGCCTCAAAGGTCTCAAATCCATGGAACTCTTCATTTGGTGATCAGTGCAGAGTACAGAGAGCTCTGTTTACTCACCACACAAAAGGCAATGCTGTACCTCCTGACTTGCACTTGCTGTTCTTCCCTTGGAGCAAAACTATTTCACTATTGATCCACCCACCCTTGTTTAGTTTAGAAGAGCTGAGAGGATTAGAGCTCCAGATAAAACAGCTGCAGGTCATATTTAATGCACTTTAACAACAGTGATTATTTGCCTCAGCCAGAGTCTAATTGCAAGAATAATTCATGCTTCTTCATTCAGCCAGTCCCAGTGACTACTGGGAAATCTCTGAGTAAACCAAATCTCATGTTGTCTCAGAAATCTCACAACTGTTGTGCAGAAAATGAGGCAGCACAAACCCCAGCCCATTTGTCCTTGATATGAAGACTAAACAGGCATCAAATAATGCCACTGTTTGGAAGCCTTGAGACTCAGCAGTGTCAAGCTGTCAATGTTTGCTATGAGTCCAGCCAAAGATTATACACAAGGCTCTTTTTTCCAGCAGTGGAATATTGTACTGCAAACATGGGACTCATGGAGTTGTGCCTTCTCACAGCAGCTCTGCATTTCATCTTTGGGAAACAAAAGTTTCATACTTTTCTGAATTCCAGGTTTTTTTTTACCTGACCTTTTATGCATTTGATAAAATAAATTTTTGTAACTCCATGTAAGACTCAACAGGAATGTTGCTTTCCTAAAAGACATTCTCCTACACTATCAGTTCAATTAAAATTTATATACTGCTTGGATTATCTTGTCTGTATACTTCAATATTTCTTTCCTTTCCTCTGTATTCTATTCTTTGTGGAATATCAGAATTCATTTTCCATTTCTGTAAAGGCCACTTTGTTCTATTCTACTTGATTAATTAGTCTTATTATATTATTATTTTCCAGGTCTTTACACATGAGATAGCACTCACTAAACAAATAAAGCCAGTGGCCTGGGTTGAGAAACAGGAAAACTAAATTGAGCATGACATAACAAGGTTTGTTTTAAAGATCCAGAGGTCCCTGACAGACTCCCTTTGACATTAACAGCCATTAGGGTGGATCTGAAGGGAAGATTATAAAAAGCAATTTAGGAACCAAAGGCTAGACTTTTATTCAGTTAGTGAAATCTGTCTTGGGGGGGTTCTGTTATTATTCCTGAATGTAAAACTAGCCCTTGCTCTGATCTGACCTAATTCAGTGCAAGAAAAAACATCACCCTGCTGATGTGCTTAGTGCAGAGTGCAGTGGATTCTGTATGTTATAAAAGATGAAAAAACCTGCACCAAAAACCACATTTTTGACTTTGTGTTTGTCATCCCAGGATTTTTGCCTCATTGCTACAATTCTCTGTTTCAAATCATTGTCAAAAATTCCTACAGCCACAGCTCAGTGAAGCATCTCCATCTGTGCAGAGAATATAAAGTGCTGTGACTTGTTCACGGCCTAAATCACAACAAAGGATGATTTCTGGTAGGGGAAATCTCCTTAATTTTGCACATGAAAGCACAGCAGAACAGTGTAAAGAGGCTGAAACTGGACAAATCCAAACCTCAAGCTGTGGGTTTTGAAGAGTGGGGATAACCATCTATTTGAAACACATTGCTGAAATGATTCCTTCATCATGGGAGTAAACAAAACAACACAACAATTAAGTTTCATTCTGGAAGATGTGTTTCACCTGAAATTCCATTCCAACACACCCCTGAAGCAGATTGCAATTGTATATGCACTGCTCACATAGATGTGTTCTTCTGTGGTATAGATGTATACATGTGTGATACATGCTTTGTATCCAGCATATGGGTATAGGCTCCCAGAATCCCCTTGGATAGCAGAACCTCATGGCCAGCTTGTCCAGACTACATCACACTTTCTGAAGACTCCCAAGAACAGGCTCTGTGGGTGCTCCCTTGGCTATGATACTGCTCAAGACTCTACTCCCTGGGACAGATGCTACAAAACTGACAAAATGTCTCCAAGTCCAGACAGAAATGGTCTGTTCCTCACATGAATGATGGCTGCTGTTCACAGAATGACAGCATGGCAGCATGGCAGGGCTTGGAAGGGACCTCTGGGCATCATCTACTCCAAACTCTCTGCTACAGCAGGTTTGACTAGATCAGGTTGCACAGTAACGTGGGTATGTGGGTTTGGAAAGTCTCCGGAGCAGGAGCCTCCACAGGCTCTCTGGGCAGCCTGTGCCAGGTTCTGGCACCCTCAAAGTAAATAAATTTTTCCTTACATTCAGGTGGAACTCCCCGTTTCTAGTTCGTGACTGTCCCCTCCTGTCCTTTTACCAGGCATCACAAGGCAGATTTCGGCAGCGCCCTCGGCGTCTCCCTGTGGCAGTTCTGCCCATACCCTCCACCTGCAGATCCCGAGCTACCCACCAGGCGGCAGCGCGGTGCTCACGGGGATCAGCGAACCGCTGGCAGCGCAAACCAGGAGCCATAGCAAGCCACGGACAGCTCAGACCTTGGGTTCGTTAGCCTTTCAGTGCCAGGGCAGTACCTGGCACACGCTGCCCCCCCTGCTCACAGCAACAAGGACAGCCTCTCAAGACTCGGCTGCCATCACGAGCCACATTCCTACACAGCTTTCCTTCCACAGCTCATTGCCAGCTGGGTTTGGAGCTCTTGGGTCATGGGTTGCCTTGCAATTGGCACCACTTTACAGAAGGAAATGGCGCTAAAGATGGCAGAACCTCCCTAGATCATCCAGAAACTTTGGAGCAAGCCTAGAACAAATTTTGAATTGTTTGGATTCAAGTCCCAGGCTTTTGCTACCAGGCAACAAAGAGCTTTGCCTAATGGTAATGAAAATGGCCATGTGGCAGTGAGTTCAGTGATGGGTGCAGGAAGGATGTGATCTTAAGGAGTGACTATAGCCTAAGGTTAGCTGGGGACACACTGGCACAGGTTGGTAGAGCGACCATTAAAATACACTTGGGCATATATAAAACCTAGAAGATAAAAAGGTTTGATTCAGCATCACCTGACATAGTAGATGTATATTTGAGGACTGAGCAGCAGCAGGCAGATTGCTGTCAGCCTCCTCAGTCTGATTTCATCCCACGAGGGAAATCTGAAGCCAAAAGTTAATGGATACACTGAGAAGGGTGTAATTAAAGGTGAGCAGCTGAGGAAGGCCAGCAAGTGAGAGATGATGGAAAGAAGATTATTTGCTTGCAACATCAAATAGGAAACACCACCTTTGTTTAGTGCAAGTATTACTCTGGTTTAGCTGGAAAAACAGCCTTGGAACAAGCTATAGTGGTTTGGACTGGCTCTGCAGAAACTGGGTGCAACTTCTTACCCACCTGTTGCAACTTGTCTTCACACACAGACTGCAAGGCATCCAAGGAGAACATCCCTCTTTCCCATGTGTTTGTGATGGGTGTTGCTTAACAGTGGCTCCCACTTCTTCCAAGTGCCTCAGGGTGCTATTGCAAAAGAAACAGTAAAAGCTGATAATAAATGATAGAGAGTAAACAGCACTGGACATTTGGATACAAAGTGATCACACACTGTGTTTGCATTTGCATGCACACCTGATACTCAGCCAGACTGACAGAAATTGCAAGGTCATTCCCTCAAGGTGCTTCAGTTTTTAGTGGGAGAGGCAACACAAGTTTCATTTATTCACTGAGCAAAGCAATGGAAACAGAGTAGGGCCTATGTCTCTGAGGGCAGTGATCTGCAAGATTTAATGTTGTGTATGCTGCTGAGAACCAGATTATTTATTCCCCGTTAGCCTCCCAATCAAGCAGTCCCTAACAACTATGCATAATCCTGGCTTCAAAAGGAACCTTATGTCAGTTGTTAAATATCCTTCAACAAGAGCATCTGGGAATGAGGATGGTCTCTCTGTGGCCATGTGTACCAGAGACAAGGCCAGAAGCTGTTGGCAGCTTTGATCTGGGTTAACTATCTGGGGCTACATTTGCTCTGCTTGGAAGAGCTGACTTTAAGATGACACAGTCAGTGGTGCCACCTTTATAATTGATAACACTCATGCATCTACACTTTAGTGCCTGGGAGCTGCTAGAGAGAGCTCTGTGTGACCCTCACCCCTTAACAGGACATGCAGCCACCATCAAGAGTGAAGGCTGCAGCAGGACTGAAGGAATAACCCTGCCCTGCTGTGCGGGTGGCAGAGCTGACACTAAACCAGACACTCTGAGTTTCTCCACCTGCCATTATGCAAGATTTCAGAAGTCTCCATGATCAAAGACAGGCTTTGTCTGATTAGTGTTTGTTAATCAGTCTCCATTCCTATTCTGCTCCAGCATGGAAGTGCAGAATGGCAGCTCTGGGAGGGACTGCACAGGCAGAACAGTGTGAATTGAAACTGCCATCTAAATGCAGACAGCCATCAGGCGTTTAGAGAAAGAGTAGAATACTACCTCTTGGTTCTGGTTATACACAGTCAGAGAATCACAGAACAATCATGGTTGGAAAGGATCTCCTAGATCACCGAGACCAACCATACCTGAAAAAACCCCCCCAAAATAAACAAACAAAAACCAACCAAAAAAAACCCCACACCAAGCACAGTCTCCTACATTCCTGCCCTTAGAGCATGTCCTGAAGCACCTTGTAAATTAATTTCTTAAATACCTCCAGGGTTGGTGATTCAACCCCCTCCCTGGGCAGTCTGTTCCAGGGCCCAACCACTACTCTCCATAAAGAATTTCTTCCTAATACCCAATCTAACCCTCCCCTGCTGAAGCTTCAGCCCATTGCCCTGGTTCTGTCATTAGTGACTCAGGAGCAGAGGCCTCACCCACCTCTCTGCACCCTCCTATCAGGGAGCTGTAGAGGGCAATGAGGCTCACCCTCAGCCTCCTCTGCTCCACACTGACCATGCCCAGCTCCCTCAGCCTCTCCTCACACCACTTGTTCTCTCAGCCCCTCAGGAGCTTGGCAGCTCCTCTGGACACGTTCCAGCCCCTCAGTGTCTGTCCTGGAATGAGGGGCCCAGAGCTGAACCCAACACTCGAGATGAGATCAGTTGGGGCTGATGGAGCATGTGAGCTGTGCTTCCACAGCCCTAAGAAGAATCCTGGCCCTGTGGACATCTTCCTGCTCTCCACAGCTACCAAGTGGATGCGGAGGATGTGGAGAAGAGTGAGCCACTCAGGCAGGGATGATGACAACACAAGAAGCAACAGACACAAGCTAGAACATAGGAAAACCTTAGATACAGTAAAACCCCCACAATTTTATAGAACTATACAATGGTGGGGGTTGGAAGGGAGCTCTGGAGATCATGGAGTCCAACCTCCTGCCAGAGCAGGTTAACCCTGCAGATCTTTGCAAACTTTAATCAGATCCTCCCCTTACTACTGTGATTCTAATCAGAGGATGGAACAGCTTATCCAAAGAGGGAGCTCCATCTCTGAAGCTATTCAAAGGACAGCCAGATCCCGAGCCAGCTGATCTACCAGTGACCCAGTCCCCGGCCAACATGCGAAGCTGGGACATCGAGACCAGTCGCATTTTTGTCAGTAGATGGCATCATCAGCTAAATCCCACGTTTCAGTCCCTCGGCGGGCTGTGCCTTCTTGACAGAGGTAACGAAGTCGGGGGGGATCACAGAGGGGCTGCAAGGGGAACAGCTGTTAGTGTGCTCCTCGGGACAGGTCCCAGACAAACTGATCCCAAATAAGCTGATGCCAAACACACAGACAGATCCCGACCAGAGCAGCAGCCAGCACTCCCTAAACTGCTGATTACAACACAGGATGCCAGGGAAGGGCAGCAGAGCTGGGGAAGGGCCTGGAGAACAAGTCCTGTGAGGAGCAGCTGAGGGAGCTGGGCATGGTTAGCCTGGAGGAGGCTGAGCGGGGACCTCACTGCTCTACAACTCCCAGGAGGATGTAGAGAGGTAGGCACTGCTCTTTTCTCACAAGTACCTAGTAACCAGTGACAGAACAAGAGTGAACCTGCTGAAGTTCAGTAAGGACAAGTGTAGAGTCCTACGCCGGGGGTGGAGTAACACCAGGCACCAGTACAGGTTAGGGGTCTTCCTGCTGGAAAACAGCTCCATGGAGAAAGATCTTGGTGTCCTGGTGGACAGCAGGTTCTCCATGGGACAGTAATGGGTCCTTGTGGCCAGGAGGGCCAGTGGTCTTCTGAGGGGCATTAAGAAGAGTGTGGGCAAGCAGGTTGAGGGAGGGTCTCCTGCCCTTCTATTCTGCACTGGTGAGACCACATCTGGAGTGTTGTGTCTAGTGCTGGGCTCCCCACTTCAAGAAAGACAAGGATCTACTGGAGATAGTCCAACAGAGGCTGAGAGGGTAATGAAGGAGCTGGAGTATCTTCCCTGTGATGAAAGGCTGAGGGAACTGGGGCTGTTTAGTCTGGAGAGGAGAAGCCTGAGAGAGGATCTGATGGATGTTGTATCTGAGGGGTGGGTGTCAAATGGAATGGGCCAGGCTCTGCTCTGTATGTATATACAAGGAACAATGGGTATGAGCTAGAACACAGAAGTTCCACATCAACATTGGAAACACTTTTCTGTGAGGGTGCCAGAGCCTGGCCCAGGCTGCCCAGAGAGTCTGTGGAGTCTCCTGCTCTGAAGACTTTCTAGCCCCACCTGGATCTGTTCCTGTGTGGGCTGCCCTGGGTGACCCTGCCTCAGCAGGGTGTTGGACTCCATGATCTCCAGAGCTCCCTTTCAGCCCCTAATTAAAAAAAAAAACACAACAAACAAACAAAAAAACCCACCAAAAAGCAAAATGGCCTCCAGCTGTATCAGGGGAGGTTTAGACTGGAGGTTTTGACTTCCAAGGCTTGTCAGGTATTGGAATAGGCTGCCCAGGGAAGGGGTTGAGGCACCATCCCTGGAGGGGTTCAGAAGCCACACAGATGTGGTGCTGGGGGATATGGCTGGGTGGTGGGCTTGGCAGAGTGGGGTTCATGGCTGGACTTGATTATCTTAAAGGTCTTTTCCAACCCAAATGATGCTGTGGTTCTATGATTCTCTGCCAGCCTGACAGGAGCAGTGAAAATAGCTCTGGAGTGTTTTTCTGCCAAGTAGCCTGACCTGCCTTGCTGGGGAGTTAAGATTTATTGCAGTCCACGGGATCGTGAGACTCGTGCCTGGAAGTCATGAATTAGTAACTTCGAGGCAAAATCCAGACGCTTTTCTCAAAGCCGGGATTTTTAAAACCGACTTTGAGATTTGTAAGCTACGTAGTTAACTCTTCCACCCCGCTACGAAGCCCACTGGCCGGCTGCCCAGGCGGGATTTCCCAGCGCGGAGAATCGCGGCTTCGCTCCGACTGCCGATCGAATCTCACACCGGCCCGGCCCAAGCCAGCGCGCCTCGGCCCGGCCCTGGCGTTAGGCTCGGCCCCGCCCCGCGGCCGGGGGAAGGCGGTGCCCGGGGGCGGTGGTTGGCGGCGGAGCTCGGGCGCGCCCTCCTCCGCCTCTCCTCCAAAGGGTCCCCGGCTGGGGAGCTGTGGCCCCGCCTGGCCTGGTGGAGCAGCCCTTCCGGACCTGCGCGGGCGCCATCGACCGCCCTCCCTCCCCCTTCTCGCCACCTCCCCCTTCTCTCGTCTCCTCCCTTTCACCGCCTCTCGGTGCTGCGGCCGAGAGCCCTGCCGGCTCCCCGTACCTCTGCCCGTGCCGTCATGGGGAGTCTGCAAGGCTGCCCCGGACGGGGCTGCCTCGGCCCGCTTGTCCCCTTCCTTATCCTGCTTCTGTCGCCCCTGCAGGTGAGTCCCTCCCGGAGGGAGCGCTGCGGGGCGGCCGTATCTGATGCGTGGGGGAGAGAAGCCGGGGCCCCTGGCGCTGTCGGCGGGAGAGGAAGCAGCAGGTGCCCGCGGTAGGGAGCGGGGTCCCCGAGGTGTTGCTCCGGTGCTCGGCGGTGCCCGCCCGCGCCGCCCGAAGCCGGGGGTTCCCTGCCAACCACTTCCTGTCCCGTCAGGGCGTTACGAAGCTGCAGCGAGGTATCGGCGTGTCCTTGTTCCCCCGTGGGGCTCTCTCCCTTTTTCCCTGCGCCTCGTCTCGGTGCACGGCGGCACGGAGGCGAAGGCCGGAGCCGGGCGGGAGTGCGGGACAGCTCAGTGACCCAGCAGCTCCTCCTGGGAGCCCAGGGCGGGGGTGCTGGGGTTTAGCAAACTTCATCTGCTGTCCTGTCCGAGTGACCAGCCGTTGGGCACGGCAGCAGCTGTCGGGTGGTGTGCCGTGGTTATGCAATGCCCTGTGCATGTGAGTAGCCATACAGTCACATGTTCTCTGATATGTCCTTAGTGGCTGTTTTGGTTCCTTCAAAGTGTCTCTTCTGCGAGGTGACAGCTTCCCCAAATTATAGTCTGTGTATAGCAACGTGTGCTGTTGATTGATGTGCCAATAGTAAGACTACAGGTTTCCTTAAAATGTAGTGCTAAACTAACTTGCCATCTGATAATTTAAAAACAAAACAAAACCATAAAACCTTTTTTTCTCCTCCTCAGTCGCATTTTGTTTATGCTGTGGCTCAAGGTAGGAGTGAGATAGTTTGCATTACTCGGGAGAAACAGGGAGTGTCTTGTTAGTGTTGGGGTTTTTTTCCACTTGGAAATGTAATTTCTAGTCACAGTTTTATACCTAACCACTTTTCAGCTCAAAAGTTTGGCATCTTATCTGTGCTGAGATTCTCCTGTGCTCCCTCTTCAAACAACCTTGCAAGAGCTGGAACAGAAAGTTAGGCATTGGTCTTTTGTCACCTCTGGAGAAGTTGATTGTTTTGTAATGACTCATGATCTCCAGGTGGGATGGTAATGGGCTTCACACCCTACCAACACCCCTTGCTGGAGGGAGTTACCAGCTTGTAGCAATAAGGTGTGTCCTGGGCTGCCAAGGCGAAGACAGGAGGCTTGCTTTCAGGTGGCAGAAGGGATACTGAGCTAGTGGAATGTGAAACGGGTTCCCCTAAGGTGGAGGGGATCCTTGCAGAGGATGTGGCTTTGTGATCCATAAGAAGTAAGCTTTGTCAAATTACCAGTGTGGGTTTTGGTTTTGTAGTGCAAGAAGGTTAAATAGATTTTTGTTTTGCCATTAACTCTTCATTTGCAGCCTAAAACTCCACTAAGTAAACTGTGATATCTTTCCTAGAGAAGCTGATCCAGTTAGACTGAGCCTGTTTAGTGCTAGATGCTTGCAGAAGAGGGGCATTGTGAAGGTGAATCTGCTCTTTCCCTCAGTTATTATTGGCGATGTTTGCATGCTTTTGGTTGGGGTGTGTATAAACTTAAGTGCCACATGTTGTGCTCCTTGTTTTTAAAGAAGGCAGTGGACTAGAGTGGCACTTCAGGTTGGAATCTTTAGTACATACATATTCCCAGTGAACACTGAAAGTGTTCAGCCCATGTAAGATGTGCCCCTTGCTCTGAAGGGTGCATGATACAAGACTTGTGCCACTTAATTCATTATTAGTTGACAATTAACTCCCCATTAATACCATCTGAGAATTGCATTGATTATCTTGGCTTCTTTAGGCCTGTTTTTTGAGTGTGGACTTGCAGGAGAATGAAGTCTGGAAACTGGTTTTCTTTTCTGAAGATCCTAATGTGCTAGATGGCATCTTGTGTGCTCAGTAGGAGCTGTTTCTGCTGATCCTTGTGTGATACTAAAACACAAGCTGTCAAATTAGTGGCCAAGTGAGGTTACCCACAGGTTTCCTATCAGCAGATGGGATCCCAAGCTGTAGAAGAAGTTTGAGCTTCTAAACTCCTCCAGGAAGATGTCAAGGACAGGGGCTGCTGTCTCAGATGTGCCCAGGACCCTGCAGGGTGCTGTTACCTGGCCTGGGGCACGAAGCTCTGCTGGCTGTGTGGAGCAGCTTGCTTGGCAGGGATGGATGTAGCTTCAGAACAAGACTCGAGGAACCACTCAAGTCGCTTCCTGGAAAATAGGGAGTGACTTGTTCATAGTCTTTATGGATGGAAAGTGAGAGGTGAGAGGTGACTGAAGGCAGAGACTGGTAGAGCTTCTCTGGGCAGTAGAAAAAACAATCCAAGTGTTGTGCACTGTTATTACCATTTCCCTGCAGGGCATCAGAGGTGTTCTGGGGCAGATGGCTTCAGCTGCCAGTCAGGGGGTCAGTGCTTTCTGATCAAGTAGTCCCTAAGTGTATATTTACCCAGTAAATCATTGTCAGCTAACCCCTCTTTGCTCCCACAGATACTATTGCAGCTCCACTTGCAGTGATTTACAGGTAAGCCTGTGTTTTGGATAACTCCAGAACTGAGGCTTGTTTTGCCTGTAGAGGAGTAGCTAATGATTTTCTGCCTGAAAGTGTATAGTCCTTGACCTATGAGTAAAGGAACAAAAGGATCTTGGCAGACAAAGCTTGTCTCTATATTGGCTGCTTCTGAACAAGTTGCTGAAAGAGACAGAGCAAGAATTAAACCTGTGGAGTTTCCTTTAAGCCATTGATCCTCTCTCCTCAAAGGGGTGGTTGTGAGATAATGTGCAACTTTGAGGGCAGATCTGCAAACATGACCTATTTCCATAAACCAGCCTTGCCCTTTATTGAGGTTAATGTGGTCTTGTGTTTCCTTAGACCTCAGTTCTCAACCTCGTGGGCAATGTCACCTATGGAGTGTAATGTGGGCTGCATATCAGGGCAGTGTGGGGAGCACAGGCTGTCTCATGGAATCTTTGTTCTTGCCCTTGCAAGCTCCCAGATGTACCATCCTAGATGAAGGAAGGGGAAACAGCTGGATTTGATGCTGCTGCCTATTCCATACATTAGGAATCTTAATTTGGAGAGCCAAACAATGTTAACTTGTCAGCTGGTATTTGCAAGACTACAAACAGTTGCTGTTCCTCTTTACAACATCACCATTGTTCTTTGTCTGCTTACCAGCTACATGCTCATTATTGGTGATGGCTAATGTTGCTGGGAGCATTGCAGATGATTGATCTGTCTCAACATGCAGTTGAAAGAGCTTGGACTGAAGTAAATGTGTTAATGATCTGTTGGGACATTAGTTTTATTACAAATAAAGACTGAGAACCAGAAAACTGTAACACAAACTTTGTTAATAGTCATGAAGTGCCCATACTTGCTCATGTGCAAGTTCTTTATTAGGGCTCCTGAATCTCTGAAGTGAAACTTCTCTTTCAAATTCCTCCCAGAAGAAAGAAGAAACCATTTACAGCTCTGGGGGATGCACTGAAGGCTGGTGTTAGGGCACTGCCAGATGATTTCTTTGCTGGGGGCAGGAGGGAACAGCCTTCATCTGAAGTTACATTGACATTGCTGTGTAAAGTAGGTAGGAAAGGCCCATTTTAAAATATGGAACATTTAATAATGTGATATTTCTTCAAAAACAAAACAAATGGGGAAAAAAAAAACAACCCAGACAAACAGAGAACTCCAACCCTGTGTTAGTCTTACGGAGAATCTTGCCTTGTTTAGATGGCACATGGGTTAACACAACATCTCTATTCAGTAGGGTTGTTTGAAACTGGCCAAGCAATAACTCTGACTTTTTACAACCACACTTACTCATCCTTATCTCTTCCTACCAGTGTAGGAATATTCCATGCTGGAAGAATAGAAAGAGCAGAGTTCTTGTCTCATTCTGTCACTTAATCTGGGTTTTACTAGAGGGTGGGGGGCAGGGGGAGAGCTTCCAGCCATGTCTTATCAGTGGCAGTGGAGCAGTTACTCAGTGACTGCGACCTCTCCCCTGGCCTGAAGCTGATGTGGTGATGATGAATGAATATGCTGTTGTCTTCTTCCTGCTGTCTTGGTGAATTTAGGCTGCTGGCTTCAAATGTTCTGGTGGTTTTGAGGCTTATTGATGTGGTCCAGCCACTGTAAATCAACCAAAGCTCAATATTCAGGGACCAAAATCAGACATGTTAGTGAGAGCCTGCTAGGTAATGGCATAAATATCTAATCTCTGATGGTCTCCAGTTGTCTTGTTAATACTGAAATAGAGTATTCAAGCTTGCAGTTGTAGGTCTGAGTGCTCTCCTAGTAGTTAAAAGTCACTGATCAAGTGTCAACTTGACTCAAACATTCAGCCTGTTAAGAAAAACACTTTTTTTCCTTCATTGTAGGTTTTATCAATGTGGAACTTGGTGTGGTTCTAAATTATTCTGGTTACAAGTGCAAACTAACACATCTTCTTGTTTTCTTGTGTGTTTAGCTGAATACTTTTTGGTGCGTGACCATGTGTCATGTGCAAGTAAGTTGCTTTATGTTCTGTCCTGAGGTAAATTTATAGACATAATACAGTTTGTTTTATATCTGTAGTTATAACCAAGGAAGTGTTACCTTGAAATGCAGATAACATTTTTAAAACAGAACTATTAGTCAGCCTGAGGTGGTAGCTGAAACTTTTTTTTACTGTGTAAGAAATGCCTTTAAGTTCTCTTGGGTTTTTTTTGTGGTCTGTTGTAACTGGTAGCTGCATTATACATTTGACACAACTTTCCAATCTTGAATAAGTTAAGGCTTTCTTTAAAAAAAGTAGGTTCATAATTTTAGGGGTTTTGAAAATTAAGTGTTAAATAACAAGACTTAATGAAGCACAGAGTTTTTTTGGAAGTGTTCATGGAATGTATGGGTAGGAGCCATTCTAGACTAAACATGGAAGCCAGCCTGATACTGAAGGAAAAACGAATTCTGTTCTCACAGGCAGTTGTAAGCAAGCAGCTCAAAATTCTTTGCCCTTTTGCCAGACTATCAGTGAATCTGAGCTTCCTCTTGGAGATGATTGATTAACTTCTGACAGCAGTGCACACACACCAGGCTCCCTTCTTCCCCTCTGCTAGACTTTGCTAGCCAGTGGCACGTCCAGGTGTGGGGTGCAGGGGAGAAGATGGTGACTTCTCAATTTGTATTGACTTCAGCAATATTAAATTATGGAATAATGGGGATGAACTGGAGCAGAGAAGGTTCCACCTGAACATGAGGAGAAACTTCTTCCCTATGAGGGTGCCAGAGCCTGGCCCAGGCTGCCCAGAGAGGCTCTGGAGACTTTCCAGCCCCACCTGGATCTGTTGTTGTGTGGGCTGCCCTGGGTGATCCTGCTCTGGCAGAGGGTTGGACCTCATGATCTCCAGAGGTCCCTTTCAGCCCTGCCATGCTGGGATTCTAAACATTCCATGTTTACAAGTGCACTCTGAAGGAATGCTTTCCAGCTTGAAGAAGTCTGGTGGTACTTGGCAGCTGGTTAAAGGTTTAGCTGTAGGAAATTCTGTGACAGAAAAAGGAAATCCTGAGCAGGATGAGTGGTATTTAAACTGATTTTTGGACCAGGCTTGTAAAGAATAACTTTGAATTGGGCTGTGTTGTCTAGGATAAGGAACATGGCTCTCAGAGGGCCAGGTAAATTGGTGATGGTTATTGTTCTTGATTAAAAAAAACCCAAAACAAAAATGAACCCCCAGCAATTACTAATGTACTTTTTGAAGAACTGCCAGTGTTGTTCATGGGCACAAAATGGGTGTTGTGGAGGCATTCTGATCCTGGCTGGCCCCTGAGTGTTATGAATGCAGCCTTTCAGGCACCTCTGGTCTGTCAACAATATTGTTCATGGTCAAGCACAAAGCACAACAGCCTATCCTTGCAGTGTAAGCATCTGGTGTTGCTACAAGAGCTAGGTCAAGGTTGCTCAGGAGATAAAAATAGGTCAGTTATCTCCCAAGCTATACTGTGCAAAGCTCTGATCAGAGTTTGCAGAAGGGTAAGAAATATTTGTGCAGCCTGCCTTCCCAATGCAGCCCAGGTGTAGGGTAAAACCTCAAAGCTATCTTAAAGCTTTTGCTGTAAATAACTGTTTATTGCAGGAACTGGTGTCACTTTCAGAATCCATAGTTTTGGTTTAGCATCTTGGATGTCTGTCAGTACCACTGAGCAAAAATCCAAGGCCTGTAAGGTGCCACTGTCCTTTTTCAATTGTCTTTATGCACATAAAGAATTTTCTCATGTTCTCGATAGTCCCTTAAATTGAAACTACTTGAGACTTGATTTTTTTTCTTTTTACTCAGCACTGTAAGCCCATTTAAGTATGCTAAAGTGGTGATGGAGAACATCATTTGAGATTGTGACAATAAGTGGCACTTTATGGTGAGTGTAGAGCTGTCAAGTTCATTTTCAGAATCCTTTTTATGCTGCTGCTTCCTCAGTCTGTCACTAAGTGTTTGCAAGAAGGATGAGAAGGTGGCAGGAGGAACTGAAATATTTCATATAAGCAATGCTTTTCTCCCCATGTACACAGACTCTTGTCCTCTGAACTAAGTCTTGTATGAACAAATGATTTTCTACTTCACGTTCTATTTGGAGATACTTTCCAAGTATTGATAGAGGTTTTTCTGATGTAATTCTTCTGTTTGGTCCGAGCTGTAAAAAGTGCACTGCTATATTCCAGCCTGGGCAAAGAAGGGTGAGGATCTGAGCTGGTGATGTGCAGTGTCCAACACATGCTGCTGTTGCTGGGTGGTTAATGTACCTGCTGATGTTTGGGGTGAATAGGAAGTGATCTGGATTGTAAATGATTTTTGACATCCTAGCACAAACTCCACAAGAGCTGTGGAATTTGGAAACTATTTCTGATAGTTAATCAGTTTATTGTGTTGATTAGGTACTTCCACAGTCATGTGTCTGGTATGGGGAATGTGGAGTTGCTTCTGGAGACAAGAGGTACAACTGTGCATATGATGGACCACCAATATCCCTACCAGAGGATGGCTATGACTTGATGCAGGTGAGCTTCTTTTGGAGGGCTGCTTTAAAAAAATACATCTACACTTCAGAGCTGTCTGTTGAGCCTGCAATTTGACTTTCTCATCCTGACTAGGAGAGATTGAACAGATTCTCTGATTTCTCAGCTACAGCTTGTAGCCTCAGCTCCCAGTTTCTGTTCAGAGCTAGGAGATGTCTCCAAAACATTATTACAGGTTTTTGCAAAAGTTACCTTCAATATGGGATTGTGTCACTTTCCTGCATGTTTTCCTCACTGGTTTGAGCACCCTTTAGTCAGGATAGGGTTTTTAGGACTCTTACAAACTATGTTCCACTGTTACGCTCTTCTGATCTCCAAAGGACAAGACTAAACTGTTTTCCTCCAGTTGTTTATTCCTGACCCCTTTTAAATAGGAAGGCAGTTTCTGGCTTCCATTCAAATGGACAAACTTGGACAGTCTCATTAGCTGTTCCTGGTGGGAGACTGTATTTTCTTCTCTGGGCTTTAGCTGTCAGAGTTTGTGTTTGATTGCTGGATATGCCTTCAGCAGGTGAGAATTCCAAGCTTTAAAGTGTGAAATAGCTATAGAATGGAAAAGAGAGTGAAAAAGCTGGTGGCAGGAATGACTTAAATGTGTAGGTGACTTTACTGTTTTGTATTATTTCTGGTGACGATATACAGTTCTTGTAGGTGACTATCAGTAAAGCTTGTGTTAGCTGTATTTGTATGTGAAATAGCTCTGCCAGGTAATCAATGATTCTGTTGTTAGTGGCTTGGCTCCTGAGACTCTAGGAGTTGATACTATCCAGAAGGTATTCTAGAGGCTAAACTGCAGCAATCTTCTCAACTGAGTAAGAACACAACACATCTTTACCTGATACACTCTCAAATACCATTATCATTTCATAGAGAGACTCTGGGGGCTAAAGATAATCTGTAGGAACTTTATAAATGGAAATGAAACCTGGAATAAAAGTGATTCTTAACCCTGTTCTCTAAAGAATCTCTTTGGTTACACTGGTTTGTTTTTTTTCCCCTGTGTATCTCCCACAGTATATCTAAGTAGAACCCAGAACTGTAATTAATTCTGAAGTCTTAAACATGGTTTTTCCTTCCAAACCCCCTGATCTCAATGATTTATTTTTTTTTATTTAAGGAACTCTGTCCAGGCTTATTCTTTGGCAATGTTAGCACTTGCTGTGATGTTCATCAGCTTCAGACCTTGAAAAACAACTTGCAGCTTCCCCTGCAGTTTCTTTCCAGGTATGCTAATGAATGCAAAGCAACTAGAGCTTTCTTACAATAAAAACCAAGCACATTAAGACTCTTCTGTTCCAGCAGACTGTAGAGAAGGTGGTAATGTTACTGAAAGGCTGATTGGAGCAAGAATTCCCATTCTTACCAGGAGGCTTTAATTTAATGAGACAACTTACAGGGGGATTGATTTGGTAGAATAAACTTCATCTTGGTTTGTCTCAAGCTGTCTGTGTTTGTAAGGAAGCCTTCAGAAGAGGGTGACCTGGAGCACTGTCCAGTCATTCTAACAAGTTTTGCTGCTATCAACAGTTTTTTTTTCCTTCAAGTTCTAGTAAAGTTTTGTTTTTGTTGGCCATTTGGGGTGCTATTTCAGGTAGGCCCTGCTGCTAGGGAATGATGCTGATGCTGCTGATGACCAAGCATTGCAACTAGTGTTGTAATGCTGATTTAAAAACTTGGGGTATTTAAATATTTTGTTCAGAGCAGAATGTTTCCAGTTGCTGTGTAGGTAAAATTAAATGTGCCTTTCATCTTTACCTCAACCTGATTACTGGTCCTTGACTTTCCTCCCTAGATGTCCATCATGTTTTTACAACTTGATAAACCTCTTCTGTGAACTCACTTGCAGTCCAAATCAGTCTGACTTTTTGAATGTTACAAGCACCATCCCATATTATGATCCAGTTTTAAAGGAGAACAAGAGTAGCATTACAGAGCTGCAGTACTTCATTGGAGAACGCTTTGCAAATGGTGAGTAAACAGTGAGTTAATTTACCTCAAGGTAATTAAGTCAAGGTGATAAGATCTCAGTCAGTGCTTTCTCAGGAAAAATTGGGAAGAGGAAGCATCTTTGTCTTTTGAAGTTGCAGATACCAGATAGGTCTCCCTTGAAACTGCTGGGACACTAACTCCTGCTTGGCTAGGACTGTTAGTAACAGTGATTTTTGAAGACTCAGCTGAGATTTGGTTCCTATACAAAAGGTTGATAGCTGATAGAATCCCAGAATGGTCAGGGTTGGAAGGGACCTTAAAGCTCATCCAGTTCCAACCCCCTGCCCATGCCAGGGACACCTCCCACTAGAGCAGGTTGCTCAAAGCCCCATCCAGCCTGGCCTGAGAAACTGCCAAGGATGGGGCTTGCCCCACCTCTCTGGGCACCCTGTGCCAGGGTCTCACCCCCTCCTGGGGAAGAAATTCTTCCTCATGTCTGATCTGAA
>JAOEGS010030960.1:0-22123 GCA_025447755.1 Corythornis vintsioides
ATCCCGCTAGGGCACCCTGGGCCCCAGTGGGCCAGGGGCTGCACCCCCCCCCCCCCCCCCCCCGGGGGGGAGGGCATCTGTTGGGGGGCTTAGCGGCTGGAGGGGGGGGGGGGGGGTGGGGAGGGGGGGGGGTCTCTAATCCCCCCACTCTGTTTCCCCACACCCCAGGCCCACGAGAGGCTGGAGGAGACCAAGCTGGAGGCAGTTCGTGGGGACAACGTGGAGCTCGTGCAGGAGATCCTGCGGGACATCGGGCACCTGGTGCGGCAGGACAGCGCGGCCGCCGAGCTGGCGCGGATCCTGCGTGAGCCCCACTTCCAGGTGCGTGTGCCACGCGCGCGTGCCAGGCGTGTGAACGGCCCGTTGCGTGTCCTACAGCCTCCCCCACCCTGCTTTGTATTGCAGTCCCTGCTGGAGACCCACGACTCGGTGGCTTCCAAGAGCTATGAGACCCCTCCGCCCAGCCCCCTCATGGATCCCACCTTCAGTGCCCAGCCCGTGCCACCCGACGCCGTGCGCATGGTGGGCATCCGCAAGACGGCCGGAGAGAACCTGGTGAGGCTGGGGCTGGGGTGCTGAGGGGCGTTGCTGGGGGCACTGCTGGGTGCTGGGCTGTTGGGGGTATGGGTAGGGTTCTGGGGTCTTGCGTGGTGCTGGGATACTGGGGGTGCTGCGAGGTGCTGGGATGTTGGTGAGCGCTGGGGGGGGCATTGCTGGGTGCTGTGGGCATTGTAGGGTGCTGGGGCCATTGCTGGGTGCTGTGGGCATTGTAGGGTGCTGGGGCCGTTGCTGGGTGCTGTGGGCATTGCTGGGTGCCGCGGGCATTGTGGAGCGCTGCGGGCATTGCTGGGTGCCCGGGGAGGTGTAGGGGGGGGCGGGTGCTGGGCAGGTGGCAGGGGCTGAGGCGGGGCTGTGCCACGCAGGGGGTGACGTTCCGGGTGGAGCGGGGGGAGCTGGTCATCGCTCGCATCCTGCACGGGGGGATGGTGGCACAGCAGGGGCTGCTGCACGTGGGCGACGTCATCCGGGAGGTGAACGGGCGGGAGGTGGGCAGCGACCCGCGGGCGCTGCAGGATACCCTGCGCCACGCCAGCGGCAGCGTCGTCCTCAAGATCCTGCCCAGCTACCAGGAACCGCACCCGCCCCGGCAGGTACTGAACCTGCCCCTCGCCCTGTAGCCCCTCCCCAGCACCCTGCCCACGTGTCCCCGCATCCACGCTGTGCCCGTGCCACCCTGGCAGCATCCCCATGCTTGTGTGCCCGCTGTTCCTCCGCTCCACGCTGCTTGTCCCTTTGCCATGTGCCTCATCTCCCTGTGTGCCCCTGGTGTCGCTTGAGTCCCGTGTCCCTCCGGCACCTGCACGTAGGTAGGGCATTGCCACGTGCCCACTTGCCCCATGGCTAGTGGGATTTCTGCGTCCCTGTCTGTGCCCAGCACTGGTGAGGGCACCCAGCTGCAGTGCCACCTTCCCTGTCTTGTCCCTATCCCTGCCCTGTTCCAGTTCCCCATCCCTATAGCAGGACATGGGTGCCCCAGTGGCAAAGGGTGCCCTGTGTCCTCCCTGCCATCCTTCCCCTTGCCAGCCTGGCACAGACACCAGCCATCACCCTTTCTCTGTGGAGACAAAGCAGCCTTGTCACTGAGTCCCCTGGCACTGCCTGTCCCTGCACCAGGCTGTCCCCATGGCAACATTCTGCTGCCAGTGCCAGGCAGGGAGCGGGGGTCCTGCGTGTGAGCACACGTGTGTGTGGTGTGCACGCTCCCACACACGTGTGCCATGGCACGTGCAGCAGCGTTGGGCACATGCCTGGGCATGGGGCTGTGTGGGGGTGCCCTATGAGGGTGTAGCTTGGCTGCTGGTGCCACCTGTGTGTGTGAAGGCCGTGCCAGGCGTGTGGGGGGCACTTAGTGGGGTGCACACGTGTGTGGAGTGTGCATACATGGTGTGTGCATGGCACGTGTCCTGCGTTGGGTAAACTGAGGCACGGGGATGGCAACGCCCAGGGGACTGCAGAGCAGGGGAACCTGGGTGGCTGGTGACTCCTCCACTGCCCACTGGTGACCTGCCCCCACTCCCTGTTCCCCAGGTCTTTGTCAAGTGCCACTTTGACTATGACCCAGCCACCGACAGCCTCATCCCCTGCAAGGAGGCCGGGCTCAAGTTCATGGCTGGTGACCTGCTGCAGATTGTCAACCAGGATGACCCCAACTGGTGGCAGGTCAGAGGGGACCCGGGCAGGAGGGGTTCATCCTGGTCCTTGATCCCTCTCTTGGGAGTCCTCTACAGCAGCTGGGGTCCATGGAGGGCCAGGAAGGGGTCTCTGGGAGGCAGGGGTGGCCCCTACAGATGAGGGGGATCTGTGGAGCTGGGAGGGGATGTGGGGATATAGTTCCTGGTGGTGGGGAACATCCCTGGGAGATGGGGGAGAGTTACTGGAAACTGAGGGGGGTGTCCCTGTGAAGACCAGGGGTTCCCTGGGAGATGGGTGTACATTGAACTGGAAGGGTTCCTCAGAGACTCAGGGGGTCCCTGGGGCTGGGAAGGGTACCTGGAGCTGGAGGGGTTCCCTGGAAACTAGGGAGTGCTCTGGGTGCCAGGGGAGTGCTAGGGGGGGACAGTCCCCAGAGCTGGGGAGAGTCTCAAAAAATGGGGATCCCTGCATCTGTGTGGAGTCCCTGAAAATTAAGGGGTTCACTGGTGCTGGTGGGTGGGCCCTGAGAGACCTGGGCAGGGTGGGGTGTGGGCTGGGGTCTGCACACACAGTGCTGTCATCCCCTCCCCAGGCATGCCACGTGGAGGGGGGCAGTGCAGGGCTGGTGCCCAGCCAGCTGCTGGAGGAGAAACGCAAGGCCTTTGTCAAGCGGGACGGGGAGGTGACCCCCGGTTCTGGTACTGAGCCCCCACCCCAGCCCTCGGTGGGGACATGGCCCTGGATGTGGGGGGACAGGGGGTTCAACTCCCAAGGGAGAGTCTGGCCCATCTTCTGCACCTGGTGGCAGTGTCCCCATTGCCCCATGGTGATGTCCCCATCCCTATTGTACTGCCCTTGTGGCAGGTCCCCAGTTCCCAAGGTGATGTCCCCATCCCTGTGTCACACTCCCTGTGGCAGGTCCCTAATTCTCAGGGTGATGTCCCCATGGCACTGACCTTGCAGCAGGTCCCCAATTCCCAAGGTGATGTCCCCATCCCCATGGCACTGCCCCTGTGGCAGGTCCCAGCTCTTCTGGCCTTGTCCCCATGCCACAGCACTGTCCCTGTCCCCATCCCCAGCTCACACAGCTCCGTGCCCTCGGCAGGGGCCCTGTGTGGTAGCCTCAGTGGGAAGAGGAAGAAGAGGATGATGTACCTGACAACAAAAAACGCTGGTGAGCATCCCCTGGTGACAATCCCCTGGGAAAAGGGTGACGTCCCCCAGGCCATCCACACTTGTGGCATCACCTCCCGGGGCAGGATGGCCCTGGGGTCACATGGCAAGTGACAGCCCTGTCCTTTGCACAGAGTTTGACCGCCACGAGCTGCTGATCTACGAGGAGGTGGCCAGGATGCCACCGTTCCACCGGAAAACCCTGGTGCTGATTGGTGCCCAGGGCGTGGGGCGCCGCAGCCTCAAGAACAAGCTCATCATGTCGGACGAGGCACGCTATGGCACCACCATCCCCTGTGAGTGTCCTCGTGTCCCCAGCAACATCTCTGTCCCCTGTGAGCATCGCCGTCCTTGGGAGCATCCCTGTCACTCACCAGCATCCCTGTCCCCATCAGCATCCCAGTCAGCTGTAAGCATCCCTAGCCTCTGCCAGCATCCTTGTCCCAGCATCCCTGTCCTCATCAGCATCCCCAGCCTCTGCCAGCATCCTTGTCCCAGCATCCCTGTCCTCATCAGCATCCCTAGCCTCTGCCAGCATCCTTGTCTCAGCATTCCTGTCCCCTTCAACCATCCCTGTCCTCAACAGCATCCCAGTCACCTATAAGCATCCCTAGCCTCTGCCAGCATCCTTGTACCAGCATCCCTGTCTCCTTCTAAGATCCCTGTCCCCATCAGCATCCTAGTCACCTATAAGCATCCCTAACCTCTGCCGGCATCTCTGTCCCCAGTGAGCATCCTAGTCACCTATAAGCATCCCTAGTCTCTGCCAGCATCCTTACCCCAGCATCCCTGTCCCCATCAGCATCCTAGTCACCTGTAAGCATCCCTGTCCCCCACCAGCATCCTTGTCCCCTGGGAACATCTCCATCCCCGCCCTGCCTGGCCACCCCCCTTGGCCACGCGGGTCCATCACCACATCCCTGCGGCCTTCCCCGTGGGTTGTGGGGTGAAACTCAAGGGGGTGACCCCCGGGGGGGGGGGCGGGGGGGGCAGACACGTCTCGGAAGCCGAAGGAGAGCGAGAAGGACGGGCACGGCTACCGCTTCGTGTCGCGGGCAGAGATGGAGGCCGACATCAAGGCCGGGAGGTACCTGGAGCACGGGGAATACGAGGGGAACCTCTACGGCACCAAGATCGACTCCATCCGCGCCGTGGTGGAGGCCGGCAAGATGTGCATCCTGGATGTCAACCCCCAGGTAGGGAACCCTCTGCGGGGGACGCACACACCCAGCAGGGTGCCCCCTGCTACCCAGGGCTCAGTGCCATCCCCTCGCACCCAGGCAGTGAAGGTGCTGAGAACGGCCGAGTTCGTGCCCTACGTGGTGTTCATCGAAGCTCCCGGCCCCGAGATGCTGCGAGCCATGAACCGAGCGGCCCTGGAGAGTGGAGTGGCCACCAAGCAGCTGACGGTGGGTCCCTTCCTACGCAGGGGGGTGGGACGCGTACGGGGAAGCGCCGGGGAAACTGAGGGTGGGCTTTGGTGCCAGGGCAGGAGGCGGATGCCAAGCGGACGGTGGAGGAGAGCGATCGGATCCAGCGCGGCTACGGCCACTACTTCGACCTCAGCCTGACCAACGATGACCTGGAGCGCACCTTCAGGAGGCTGGGGGAAGCCATGGAGCGCCTGCGTGCCCAGCCCCAGTGGGTGCCAGTCAGCTGGGTCTACTGAGGACCCCTGCCATACAGACACACACCCCCTGGCGTGGGTTGCCACCACCTTCCGTGCCAGTCCAGCTGCTGGGAGGAGGGTGGTTGTGTCCCTGGTGTGATAAGCTGGCTGTGTGCCGTGGGGTGGGTGGGGGTGGAAAGGGGTGTCTTTTCAGAGCCTCCCCCACCTGCACCCAAACGTGGTCCCTCTCTCCTTCCTGCCCAGCCCCGTATCTGTGGGAGGGGGCAGAAGCAGCTGGTGAGGTCGAGTGGTAAGCAGAGCCGCCCCCCCCTCCCCCCCCACTGTGCCCAGTGCCCACACAGCTAATCACTGCCAAAACCATGCCCCCTCCCTGTGTTATCTCCAGGGACTGTGTTGTGTTTACTGCCCCCTCCCCTCTCCCTCCCCCAGCTCCAGCCCTGGGGGGCACAGGGAGGATGGCACCCCACCACCAGCACTGCTCAGTGTCCTGGGCCTCAGGGGGACACCCAGGGCTGGGGTGGCAGAGGGGACAGGGCTGTCACACCCAGGTGGAGCCCCATAAGCTGCAGTGGGTCCAGTCCTGCCTTAGACCCACCCCAGGATGCAACACCCTGCCTTGGGACCCTCTTTCATCCTACTAGGGTGGGGATACCCCTCTGACCCTTCTGCCCCCCTCATCACCCCTTCCCAGGTAGCAATAATACCCCCCTCCCCCTGCCCCCCATTGCCTCAGTGGCCCTGTAATTACCCCTTAATTAACCCTGTAATTAATCCCAGGCCAAGAGAAGTAGTCAGGGAGGGGGTTGGGGGCTCACTGGGGCACTGCTGGAGCTGTATGGGTGTGGGCTGCCATTGGGGGGACCCCAAAGTATGGGGACACTAGGAGCGTGGGGCACACGTGTGTGCCCACCCACCCCTCCTGCTTCAGCCCTCCCACCCTCCACCCTCTGTCCTCGTCTCCAGGTTGCTCCTTTTTGGTACTTTGTTGTGACTTTTATTAAAGGAGAGAAAAGCACCAACTTTGTCCCTTCTGGCCCAATCTAACTGGGGCACCCCTGGGCAGGGGATGTGGTGCCACCTGTGCCACCCCTGCCTCACCCTGCCCCTCTCCCACCAGTTGCTGGTGTTAGTGAGTTGTTTGATTGGGTTATTTTCCCTTCTGTGAATCAGCATTTTGAACCATTTTGGTGGCTGGAGGGTGTCTGTGGGGCTGAGGGGGGTGTGTACACACGTGTGTGGGTGTACATGTGTGTGCACATGTGTGTGGTCTGTGCACGTGTGGCTCTATGTGGGGTTTGGTGGCTGTGGGTGCTGAGGAGGGAGTGGTTTTGGATGTAAGGGGGTCATTGGAGAGGGTGTTGTGCATCTGTGTGTTGGGATGCACATGTGTGTGCATACGTGTGTGCATACATGTTGATACGGTGCACATGTGTGTATACATGTTAACACAGTGCACAGATGTGCACACATATTTGGGGTTTGATGGGGATAACCGTTTAAGGGGTTGTTTGGGTGTTGGGTGGTCAGCGGGTGGAGCGTCCTCTGTGTGATCGTGTGTTGGGGTGCGTGTGCACGTGTGTGCCATTGCACGCCCAGGCCCTTACTGGGTGCTGCCAGGAGAGGTCACCAGAGCTGCAGGCAGTTGGGTTGGGTGTGCACCCACAGGGGGTGAGAGGGAAACGATGGGGGGTGCGTGTAAGAGTGTGCGAGTGTGCGTTTGCACAGGGGTGCGGGTGTGCATGTCAGCGGGTGTGCATGCACAGTTTGCTTGCAGAGGCGTGTGCGTGCATTTGCACACACGTGGGTGTCCACATGCATGTGTAATGCACGAGTGCGTGCACGGCACCTGTACACTCACCACACACGTGTGTGTGTGTGTGCACCTTGCCTCCAGCTCCCAGCGTGTCCCACCACTGCCACCGGGGTGCTGGGCTTTGAGAGACCTGGTGCTCTGCACCCCTTGGCCACGAGCTGCTGTGGCCAAGGTGCCAGGGCCATGGGGTGGTGGAACTATAAGGTGCTGAGGCCATAGGGTGCCATGCCCATAGGGTGCCTTGGCTCTAACCTCTTGTGGCTATAAGGTGCTGTGTCGATTGGGTGCCATGGTTATAGGGTGCTGTGGCCATAGGGTGGCACGGCCCTAGGGTGCTGTGCCTATAAGGTGCCCTGGCCATAGGGTGCTGTGGCCATGGGGTGTTGTGCCTCTAAGGTGCCCTGGCCATAGGGTGGCATGGCCATAGGGTGTTGTGCCTCTAAGGTGCCCTGACCATAGGGTGCTGTGGCCATAGGGTGGCACGGCCCCAGGGTGCTGTGCCTATAAGGTGCCCTGGCCATAGGGTGGCATGGCCATAGGGTGTTGTGGCTATAAGGTGCCCTGGCCATAGGGTGGCATGGCCATAGGGTGTTGTGCCTCTAAGGTGCCCTGGCCATAGGTTGCTGTGCCTCTAAGGTGCCCTGGCCATAGGGTGGCACGACCCCAGGGTGCTGTGCCTCTAAGGTGCCCTGGCCATAGGGTGCCCTGGCCATATGGTGGCACGGCCCTAGGGTGCAGTGACTATAAGCTGCTGTGGTTTTAAGCTGCATTGGCCATAAGCTGCTGCAGCTCTAGCTTGGTGAGCCCATAATCTCCTCTCTAAGCTGCTGGGCTATACGGTGTGGTGCAGTGTGGTGCTGAGTGCCCTGGCAGCCATGTGGACTATGCTTCTGCTGCTGCTGGTCCTGGCCACACTGGCACTGGGGCTGGTGGCCCATCGGCTGCTGTCCCCCTCTGGCAACCCCTTTGCTCAGCCACCCTCAGGACCCCCCCGGCCGCTGGTGACAGAGCCTGGTGCCCGTGACAAGGTGCTGAAGCGGGGTGAGTGCTGGGGCTGGCTGTCTGTCCGTGTGCCCACGTGTGGTGGTGGTGGTGGTGGCAGTGGGGTGGGTGCTGATGCCCAGGCATGTACCCAGGGTTCAGCGCCAGCCGCGTGCCCCCGGAGCTGGATGCCGTGGTCATCGGCAGCGGTGTGGGTGGCCTGACAGCAGCTGGCACCCTGGCCAAGGCTGGCAAGAGGGTGCTGGTGCTGGAGCAGCATGACCAGGCTGGTGGGTGCTGCCACACCTTCGAGGAACGGGGCTGCGAGTTCGATGTGGGTAAGGAACCTCTGGCACCCCAACACCCCAGCATCCTGGCACCCCAGCACCCCTGACTTGGCATCCTGGCACCCCAACAAGCTGCCATGCTGGCACCCCTGTTTTGATCCCTTGACACCCTAGAACCCCAGGACCATGGCACCCTGGCATCCCTGCTTCAGCATCCTCCCTCGGCACCCTGGCACCTCAACAACCCAGCAGACTGGCACCCCCACTTTGGTACCCCTGCACCTTAGAACCCCCAGCACCCCCCTGCCTCAGCACCCTGATACCACAGCACCCTGGGCATTCCTACCTTGGCACCCACCCGCCTGCCTGCCTGCACCTGGATGTCTGTGTGTGCAGGCAGCATATACTGCACTGTGCATGTGTGTGCATGTGCAGTGCACACATGCAGTGCCCACACCTGCTACCCTCATGGTGATGTGCAGCAAGCAACAGTTACCCCATTGAATCCCCTGCCCTGCCAGTCCCCTAATGTGTCCCGGGGGTGGCAGGTGACCACCCCCCCGGTGACAACTTCGTCCCTACCCTGCTGGCCCCCAGGAATTCACTACGTGGGGCAGATGCATGAGGGCAGCATGCTGCGGGTGGCGCTGGACCAGCTGACAGATGGGCAGCTCTGCTGGCACCGTCTGCCTGACCCCTATGATGAGGTCACCCTGGGTCCCCGGCGCTACCAGCTGCGTGCTGGCAAGACCACCTTCAGCACCACCCTGGAGGAGCAGTTTCCCAACGAGAAGGAGGCCATCAGGGAGTTCATGAGGATCTCCAAGGTGGGGGCATGTTCTGTCGCTCATGGTGTCGTTTCCCCATGGATCCCTCTGGATCAGACACACCAGCTCAGCATGGGGGTGGTGGCACTGGTGGGTGTGGGTGAGGGCATGGTGGGGATGGGGGTGATGGTCACAGTGGGGATATGGGCATTGGGTATGGTGGTAAGTGATGGGGATAGTGGGGAAGGGGCAGTGGGAACTGTGGGGACACGGGTGATGGTCTTGGTGGAGACAAGTGATGGGATTTGTGAGGACATGAGTGAAGGTTATGGTGGGACAGGGGCAGTGATGTTGGGCACAAGGGCAGTAGAAACACTGGGACAAGGGTAAGGGGCACCAGGGGACAAAGGTAATGGGCATGTTGTGGATGAGTGTGATGGTTATGGTGGGAACACAGGTGTTGGGCACAGTGGAGACACAGCTTATGGTCTTGGTGGGGAAGGGTTGTTGGTGACAAGGGAGGGGACAAAATTGACAGGAGTGGTGATAAGTGATAGGCACATTGGGGACAAGCGTGGTGGGGAAAAGAGATGGGGATGGTGGGGACAAGTGTGATGGTCACAGTGGGGATGAGAGATGGGGCTGGGCTGGGCTCTGGAGAACTGGGCAGTTCTGGGGCCAGGTGGGGTGGTGACACGGGCATGTCTGGGGGCAGGTGGCCTCCAGGCACGTGGCACTGCTGGCAGTGCTGAAGCTGGTGCCCCGCTGGTTGGCTGCCCTCCTGCTCCACACCCGCCTCCTCCACCTCCTCTCTCCTGTCCTCCACATGGCGGCCACCAGCCACAGCCAGGCAGTGGCCCAGCTGACCACTGACCATGACCTGCGTGCCCTATTCAGCTACCTCTTCTACGGTCAGGGGGCTATTGTGATAGGGGAGGGCACCATGGGGATGGGGGAGGGCTGTGTTGTGATAGCAGAGGTTGAGTTGTGAGAGGGGAGGGCAATGTCACAACCAGCACGCCTCTGTCCCTGATATCATAGATTCATAGATATTAGGGGTTGGAAGGGAGCTAGAAGATCATCTAGTCCAACTCCCCTTCCTGAGCAGGATCACCTAGACCAAGTCACCAGTGTCTCTAGTATCCCTATGTCTCTGGCATCACTGGTGTCCCCAGCATCCCTGTGTCATGACAGGGGACAGCACCGTGTGGTAGGGGAGGGCTGTGTTGCAACAGGGAGAGCTATATCGTGATGGGGAGGGTCGTGTCACAATAGGGGAGGAGGTGTCGTGATAGGGGAGAGCTGTAGCATGATAGGTTAGACCATGTCATGAGGCTGTATCGTGATAGCAGTGGGCTGTATGGTGATGAAGGGGGCCATATCACGACAGGGGAGGGCTGCCTCACGTCGGGGCGACTGTGCCCATCACTCCAGCATTGTCCCTGTCCCCAGGCACGGCCCCTCGAGACTCCAGCTTCCTGGTGAACGTGCTGATGGTGCATCACTACCAGCGGGGGGCCTGGTACCCGCGGGGGGGTGCCAGTGAGATCGCCTTCCACACCGTGCCCATCATTGAGCGGGCAGGGGGGGCAGTGCTGGTGCGTGCCCCCGTCACTCGCATCCTCGTCTCCCCAGCTGGCGCCGCCGTGGGTGAGCTCAGACACCCCCTGCCCCACACCCCCACTTTCCTGCCAGGATGCACGATGGGGACAGGGTGGCAGTGCCAGCCTCCTCACCACCCTGCTCGTGACCCCCAGGGGTGGTGGTGCAGAAGGGCCCCAGTGAGGAGGAGGTGCAGATCTTCGCCCCCTGCGTCATCTCCGACGCCGGTGTCTTCAACACCTTTGGCAAACTGCTGCCCCCCCAGCTCCGCAGCCACCCGGGTACCGTGTCCCCAGTGTCCCCAGCATCTCTGCATCCCTTGATGTGCCTGTGCCCCCAGTATTCCTAGCATCACTGGTGTCCCCAGCATCTCTGGTGGTCTCTAGAATCTCTATGTCTTCAGCCTCCCCATGTCCCCAGTATCCCTGTGCCCCTGGTGTCCCCAGCACCCCTGTGTCACTGGAGTCACTGGTATCCTTGGCATCTCCACCTTATCAGCACACCTCTGCCCCTGGCATCACCAGTGTCCCTAGTATCCCCATGTCCTTCACATCCCTGGCATCACTGGTGTCCCCAGCATCTCCATCCTCAAAGTCCCCAGCACCCTCATGTACTCAGTATCTGTGTCCCTGGTGTCTCTATGTCCCCAGCATCACCAGTGTCCCCAGAAAACCCATGTCCCTTATGTCCCCAGCATCTCCAGCATTACCAGTACCCCTGGTATCCTTACATCCCATCCATGTCCCCAGCACCACCATGTCTCCAGCATCCCCATGTCCCTGGCATCACCCATACCTTCAGTGCCACCATTACCTCAGCATCCCTACATCCCTGCTGTCTCCAGCATAACCCCATGTTCCCAGCACCCCTGTGTCCCCTCTGCAGGGACTGGGATGTCACTTCTTTGTCCCCACAGATGTCTGCTCCCGCCTGGCCATGGTGCGCCACGGGATGGGCTCCTTCCTGGTGTTCGTGGGGCTTCGGGGCAGCGCGGCCGAGCTGGCACTGCCACCCACTAACTTCTGGATCTATCCCCACAATGACCTGGACACCATGTGAGGGACCTTTGGGCACCCTGGGAATGGGACACAGGGCAGGTGGGGTGGGTGAGTGGGTGCAGGATGAGTGGGTTGGGTGCACAGCAAGTGGGGTGGGCATACACATGGGAGGGTGCATGGTCAGTGCAGTGCATGGTGGGTGCATGGTGATGCCCACTCTGCCCACAGGATGACCCAGTACACCGCCCTGAGCCGTGATGAGGTCCCTGAGAACCTGGCCATGATGTTCATCACTTTCCCTGCTGCCAAGGACCCCACCTACGAGCAGCGACACCCAGGTACAGAGTAGAGGGGTTCCCCTGTGTCTCACCCACCCAGGCTCTGCAGCCCTGACCCGCTCAGCTTTCTGGGCTCAGAGGCTCCTGAACCCCACCAGTGAGGTTACAGGGTGGGCACCTCCACCAGCACCACCACAGCCCTGGTTGGCACTGGGGTCACCCACAATGGCACTGGAGTTGTCACCTGTCTTCCCTTCCCTTCCCCAACTCCTTGCAGGCTGGTCGTGCATGACCATCCTGACCATGGCACGGTATGAGTGGTTTGAGGAGTGGGCTGGCACCCGTGCCAAGCACCGGGGTGCTGAGTACCAGCAGTACAAGATGGCCATCGCCCAGCGCTTACTGGAGCGGGCACTGCAGCGCTTCCCACACCTCCGGGACAAGGTGACAGGGTCCCTAGGGTGTCCTCTGCCACACAGGGTGTCCTCTGCCACACAGGGTGTTCTCTGCCACACAGGGGAGGGTGCGTGGTGGAGATGGGGGGGTTCTGCAGAGATTGGGGGGGTGGGTGTAGGGATGGAGTGTCCCAATACCCCGTGGGGTTGGGGTTCTCCTTCAGAGTCAGATGCCTCACAGCGATTGGGATGCAGTGGAAGTGGGGTGCACTATGAGGACTGGGTGCCCAGCAGGGTTGGGGTGCTCAGTGGGGACAAGGTAGCCTGCAGGATGTGCTTGGAGTGTCCTGTGGGGTTGAGTGCCCAGTGGGGATGTGCCCAACAGGATGTGGTGCCCTGTGGGGTTCAGATGCCCCTTCAGAGTTGGGTGTCCCATGGGGATGGGGTTGCAGTGGAAATGCAGTGCACAGTGGGGATGAGGGTGTGGGTTTGAGGTACCCACTGGTTTGAGGTACCCCTGGGTGCCCTGAGCACCTCCTGTTGGTCCTGTCTCGGGCAGGTGGAGTTCATAGAGGCAGCAACACCACTCACCAACCAGCACTACCTGGCTGCCCCCCAGGGGGAGATGTATGGCACTGAGCACGACGTTGGCCGCTTCCACCCAGCCGTGATGGCTGCCATGAGGGCTGACACCCCTGTGAAGAACCTCTATCTGACAGGTAAGGGCCTCCGTGTCCCCAGACAGCTCCAGGCTGTAGGTGGTTTCCCCAGGGCCTCCTTGAAGCTTGGGATGTCCTCCCATGGTCATAAAATCATAGACAGGCTAGGTAGGGCTGGAAGGGAGCTCCAAAGGGCATCCAGTGCAGCCCTCCTGCAGGGAGCAGGGACACCCTCAACTAGCCCAGGCTGCTCAGAGACTTGACCAACCTCACCTGGAATAGCTCCAGGGATGGGGCCTCAACCACCTCCCTGGGGAGCCTGTGCCACTGATCCACCACCCTCAAGGGAAAAAACTTCTTCCTGAGATCCAGTCTAAATCTCCTCTAATTTAAACTCATTACCCCTCATCCTTTCACTCCAAGCCCTTGTAAACAGCCCCAAAAACTTATCTGCAGAGTAGTTCACCATGGTGTAGTGGGCTGGTCCCTCATGGTGGGGATGGTGTCCCTCCCTGGAGGTGGCCATATCCTTCCCTGGGGGTGGCCATGTCCCACTGTGGCTCATCCCCAGGGCAGGACGTGTTCAGCTGTGGGCTGGCAGGGGCCCTGCATGGGGGGCTCATTTGTGCCTCCACCATCCTGGGCCGTTTGCTCTACCTGGACCTGCTGCTCCTCAAGAAGAAGATCAAGCGACGCCAGGGTCAGCAGACAGCGTGAGAGGCTGGGGACAGTGGCTTTGGGGACAGCCCCGTGCCAGGGAGGGTGCTCCTGGATCAATAAACCCCCATGTCCCACTGGCCTGGGCCTGTCTGTTGGGATGGGAATGGGATGGGGACTGGGATGGGGTTGGCATGGGATCAATGAGGTAAGGATGGGTATCGGATGGGATAGAGTTTGGAATGGGATGGAATGAGGATGGGGTTGGCATGGGGATGGGATTGATGAGAGGGGAGATAAGGATGGGAATTGGATGGGATAGAGTGGGGAATGGGATGGAATGAGGATGGGGTTGGCATGGGGATGGGATTGATGAGAAGGGAGATAAGGATGGGAATTGGATGGGATAGAGTTGGGAATGGGATGGAATGAGGATGGGGTTGGCATGGGATTGGCATGAAGATGGGTTGGGATTGATGAGAGTGGAGATAGTGATGGGAACGATGAGGCTGGGGAAGGGAATAGGGATTGGAACTGGGTGGGATAAAGATGGATACAGGATGGGATGAAGATGGGATTGGAATGGGATGAGGATAAAAATAGGGTGGCATGTGATGGAGATAGGGATGGTATTGAGGTAGGGATGGCATGGGGGTAGGAACTGGGACAGAAATATGATGGGATGGGGGCAGGGACAAAGTGTCAGGCCCCCCAGATTATCCCCTGCTCACATGCCTGCTTGACCACATCCATGCAGTGCCAGGGTGCACCCATGTCTTGGGGTGCCTTCAGGGGCAAATTCCCCCCCCTAAACTTTTCTCCTTCTTCCCCTGAACCCCCCTGAGCCTCCCCAGCCCCCTAAATGAGCAGAGCAGGGTCTTCTTTTACATTTTTATAAATAATAAATAAAGAGCCCCCCCCACCAATGCCCCAGTGGCATGACTGGGGCGGGGGGGAGGGGGCTGGTGGACACAAGCAGCTGGGGGGACATGGATGCAGATGTCTGGAGGGGCCATCTAGACATCTGGGTCCATGCCCCCCCCTCCCCACCGAGTGAAGGGTATCGTTGTCACCTGGCTGTCCTCGGTCTAGGGGGGGGTCACCCCTAGAAGCTGGTCTGGGTGCCAAAGGGGGGCTGAGCCCTGTGGCCACATTCAGGGCAAGGCCCCGGTGGTAGTGGGTAGAGAAAGGGCTTCGCTGCCACCTAAGGGTGAGAAGGGGTCATTTTGGGGAGGAGAATGTGGCAATTCCCTGAGTCTCAGTACACTGGGGTCCCCAGGGGAACGAGGGTGCCCCCAACCCAGGGCTGACCTCAGGACAGTGGAACTAGGTGCACTGCTCTGGGGCATGGCAAGGGACATTGGAGTAGTGGAGGGTGCCTATGGCAGGGAGTGGGGGGCTTGTGGGTCCTCATAGTCCCCTCAGTGCCCTGCTGAGCCCCATAGTCCCAGCACCCACCACCCTATATCCCCATAACCTTCACTGCACATCACCCTGTACCCCCATCACCCTCCCACCCACCACAGACCCATCACCCCATGGCTCAAACACCCACCACCCAACTCCCTCCCTCCATGCCAGGCTGGCAGCTGGGACTCACCTCGCTGTAGGGTGGGGGCTCCAGGCCCACGGGAATGGCCCCACCAGGCAGACTGGGGAGTGTGGGCAAGTGTGTCAATGGGGGGGAAGGGGGGCCCTGGGGGTCCCTGTAGGGCTCGGAGGGCACGGGGTCATCGCAGAGCTTGCGGCAGCCGTGGAAGATTGCCAGGAAGAAGCTGATGGCTATGAAGATGATGATGATGATGAAGAACATCATCCTGGGGACACCGAGAGGCATGTGCTGGGGGCTGGCAGGTCCCCCCACCCTGGCATCCCCAACTTCCCACCCTGTCCACATACCCACGGGGCTTACAGGGTCTCTCCCAGGTCCCTGTCCCACAGCACCCCATCCCCAAGGACCCTTCCTGGGCACAGCACCCTTTGTATGGTGCCCCTGGCTGCCATCCCCCCCCCCGTCCATCTGTCCCCCTGCAACCAACCCAGAGCGTCCTGACATTCCGGGCACCTCCACACTACCCTCCTTGCCAGACCTGGACTATGGACCTGGGTATCCAGAGCACCTCACTCCCTGCACCCAGGTGCCCTTTGCACAGTCCCTGCCCTGCTGTGGACTTTATCCTGGGTGAGGGCTTGGGAAGGACCCAGGTGGGGCAGTTTGGGGTGAGTTGAGCCTTGTTGGGGGATATTTTATGGGTAGCAGCACGATGAGGGGGTTGAGGTTACCCTGCTACTGGGATAGGTGTCCCTGAGGTGCTGAAGGGGCTCTGGACTGTCTGTCTGTCCTCTGGTACTCAGTGCTGCACATGATGAGGGGGTTCATGGCACCCTGGGGTTTCCCATTGGGTTCCTGGGTGATGGGGGATCCCACAATGAGAAGGTGCAATGGGGTCTCCAGGGACTGGGTGCTCCCAGTGTGCCCACATGGGGACTCCCTGCACATATTCCCTCTCCTCTGTCCATCCCTCTGTCCATCCTTCCTTCCCTCAGTCCTATTTTGGGGAGAGGGGGGGACAGAACATCCACAACACCTATGCCCTCCCTGGGGGTCCTAGGCCTTGGGTGGGACACATCTCAGGGTTGGCCTCAGTTGCTGCCCTTCCTCACCCCATCTGGCTGCCATCTGTGGGCTCAGCCCTTCATCAGCACTGCTGATGTGGCAGCCACCATGTCCCAGTGTCTCCAGTGCCACAGCCCCCTGGGCCTATGGGACTGTACCCCACTTGGGGCTGTTATCCTTGTCCTCCTTTCCACCCCCATCTAGATCCTCTTCCCATCACCTTCCACCCTGGAGTCACTCCTCACCCCAGTCTGGGGGGTATTCACTGTGGCCCTTGTTGAGCCCTGGCTTTGTGTGGTGAGAAGGGTTTGGGGTCCAGCTGGTGGTGGGACAGAGCGGGGAGCTTGTGGGGTGTGTTGGGTGTGTAGGGGGTTACTGGGACTGAATAGTGTGGGGAGGATGCTGGAGGGGCTTCCAGGGGAGTGCTGGTGGCATGTTGGAGCCATGGAGGTGGGCAGAACAGAGAGATGCTCTGGGGTTGCATGTGGTGTGCCCAGGGTGACAGAGGATGCTCAGGGTGGCACAGAGAGTGCACAGGGTGGCACAGGAGCTGGCCGTGTGGCACAGGGACTACCTGGGGTGGCACACGGGTCACCTGACGTTGCACACCCCCTGGTCACGCCCCACTGCTGTGCCAGAGCTATGTCATGAGGTGGATGTGAGGGTGAGGAGCTGGCAGTGAGACCACAGGCACAGGATGGTCCCACAGGTGTGAAGAGCTGCCGAGCTGATGGCTCAGGACCCGTGATAAGCTCCCTAAATCCAATCAGCACCCTGAGCCCCAGGCCATGGTGGTTGGTGGCCACCGGTGCTGCCATGGGCTGTACCCAGGGGGCTGCCCCCTAATGTGACCCTCCCCTGGCACCGAGGCCGTAAGAGGGTGAGTTGCCCAAGGGCAAGCGGGGAAGTGGGTGGGAATGTTGTGGAAAGGGGCCACAGGGACAGTTTGGGATTGATCCATGATGCTGGGACAGTGGGAGGGTGGTTTGGGGACATGAGAGGCTGAGGGTGATGGGGCTGTGGGGCACTGAGGTGCTGCCCTAAGCAGGATCATCCCTCTAAGGGGTTTACGGCTGCGCAGGGCACAGGGGCTTCGCCGCACGGGCAGCAGAGTAATTGGCTCAAGGGCTTAACGAAGGATCTGTCACCACGTATCCTCCCGTGCCCCCTTGAATGCTACGTTGGGGGGCACCCACCCCCGCCCCCAACTCAGTATCCTGCTGAGGCAGAACCCAACCCCCAGCCAGGCAAGACTCCCCCTCACCCCACACCCCAGCCCTTCCACCTGCTCTGAGTTTGCCAGGTCTCTGCCACTAGACTTCACCCCCTTGGGGCCAGCCGAGGTGGGGCTGTGGGTGCCCGCACCCCATGGCCACCCCAGAGCAGGGCTTTGGGTGTGCCCCCACCTCCCAGGATGAGATGAGGGTGCATGGGGGTTTTTTTTGGGGCTCCTGATTACATGCCAGCTGCGAGAAGGATGGAATTAAATCCCGGCTGGAGGCAGAAATAGCCATGAAGGCAGGTGGGTGCCAACGGGCAAGCACGTGGGCACTGAACTGGGGTGGGGGATGCACATGTACATGCACATGTACACCTACATGCATGCACATGCATCCCCCAGCACATTGAACTCCCCCAGCCCTTCTGATGCTTCCCAGTGCCCTCACAGACCAGGGTGCCAGTCCTGTGCCCACTGCCCCTGTGCCAGCCTCCCTACCCTGGCATCATGGATGTGCATTGTCCCCAGATGCTGTCCCCAAATGACCCCATCCCATCTCTGCCCATTTCCCAGGATGGCGGCGGGTGCCAGGGCGGGGAATGGCACATACAGGGCAGACGGGCACCAGTGCCACCTTGGCACAGCCACGCCAGGGTGGGATCTGCTACCATCGCTGCCGAATCGCCCTCACGTCACGAGGCAGGCGGAGCGAGGTGGAGATTCCGGGCTCCCCGCGAGCTTCCCGCGCTCTCCGCCCCCTCTGGCTCGCTCGGGGTTGACTTGGTGGCTGCTGGTGCTCGCAACCGCGCGCTTGCATAAGCGTCTCGGCCCGGGGCCCCCCAAAAACGTGAGAACTCACTGTGGCTGTGACAGGGCACGGCTGAGACCCTGCTCACCCTGGCAAGCAATGGGCACGCCCAGCAGGGGCATGGCCGGAGCTCTGATCCCTGCAGCGATCAACAGGCACACCTGGCATGCCTCAGTCTCCCTCTCAGGGAAGAGAGGCTTGTGGGAGCTGAGATGCCACCACACGGACAGATGTCCCCAGCTGCAGGTCCTTGTCCCCTACCTGGCACCGCTCGCTTAATTGGGCCCTGAGCTTGCAGAAGCCCAAGCAAGCCTGAGAGCCCCAGAAAGGAGCCAACTGCTGGTCCCTGGGGATGCTGCAGAGGGGACCATACGTGGTCCCTACCCCTGCACCCCATCCAGGCCACAGTCACCCTCCTCTCTACACCCCAGATGGCTCTGCACCCCCTTCCCCCCGGCGGCCCCTCTCCCCTCCCCTCGGTCCAGCCTTTTCCCTTCCAGCTCTGCTGTTTGAAGCGATTTTTTCCACAGCTCCTGCCAAGAGCCGCTTAATGAGAAACAAACGGGTTCCTCTGACCGCTGCTGCTCCCGGCCCACACACCTCTGGCTGCCCGATGAACCAGGCTGGGGCACCAGCCTCCTGCAGGCACCGCCGTGTCCCTCCCAGCACCGTCTCCTGGCATCCATCCAGCCACCATCCCTGGGTACTGCTGTCCTTGCCCTCCTGGCACCACCCTTGGGCATCTTGGTCCTGCCCGTGTGCTGCTGTCCCAGAACATCTCCATCCTGCTCAGCCAACATCATCCCTGAGCATCTTCATCGTGCCCACGTGCCACCATCCCAGGGCATCTTCATCATCCAGTACCATCCCTGGGCATCTCCAGCATTCCTATCCAGCACCATGCCAGGGCAACTCCACCCTGCCCATGTGCTGCTGCCCTGGGCATCTCCACTGTGACCAGACACCATCTCCATGCTCTCCATCCAGCCATCATCACCAGGCATCTCCATACTGCCCACGTACCACCATCCCAGGGCATCTTCATCCTGCTCATCTGAGACCATCCCTGAGGATCTCCATCCTCTCCATGTGCCACCAGCCCTGGGCATCTGGTGCAGGATTGCAGGATGTACCGCAGGGCAGCGACAGGCCCAGGAGGGATCCCACCAGTCCCTGAGCACCATGGATCCCCACAGCAGCCTCCTTCACTGTGTCCATCCCTGCAGGCACATGGCTGTGGCCAGGGCTGGGTGCAGGATTGGGCTGAGTGATCCAGGAGGTGTGAGGGAGTCCCGAGCTGTCCCCCGAGCCGGCTCCCCTGCCCCTCCCCCTCCGGGTGCCTCAGGCTCAGCTGGGGCTGTGGCCAAGCCCGTGCTGTTCCAGTTGGCTCCAGCTCGGCCTCGAGTTATCTGCAGCTCCTCAGCTGGTCACATTTTCCACTGAGCTGTGTTTGGGTTTGAAAGGCGTCTTGGAGGAGAGGAGCAAGCACAAGAGAAGGAAGGGCTGAGACACCCTCGACTTCACACTACAGGGAGGGCGATGGGCTGGGGGGGAAGGGACGTTTGTGGAGGTGGAGACGGGAGCAGAATTTGTGCCCAAGGAGGGAGGGTTGTCCAGGGATGCAAGCAGCAACTGGAGCTGGGAGCAGAATGAGGGGGTGGGAGTGGTACCTGGGATAGGAGCATGGCTCGGGATGGGTGCAGAACCTCAAGTGAGGACTTGATTCAGGGATGGGAGTATGACCCAGGGGTAGAAGGACAATTTGGGTGGGGGAGTGTTGCTCAGGGTTGGGAGGAGCACCCAGGGATGGGGTAGCACCCAGGGGTGGGAGTAGCACCAGGGATGGGAGCAGCACCCAGTGATGGAGCAGCACCCAGGGGTGGGAGCAGCACCCAGGGGTGGGAAGAGCACGCAAGCATCCCATGAGCCAAACCCTTCTGCTCCCTTTCACACCTCAACGCTCCCAAGGGTGGCAATGACCAAACCGGCTTTATAGCGGCTGTCTCCCCTCGGAGCCCCCTCCTCCTTCTCACCCTCTCCAGCACCCTTGTGAGGGACCCACAGGGGCCAGGCTGGTTCCTCGAGCGAACAGACGGCGGCCAGGCCCGAGCCGGGTTGGCGCGTGCGGCGCGCGCCGGAGGGGACGTCACCGGGGCCGGATTCTCGCCCCGCTTCCTCGAAGGCAGCTCGGCCGCCGCCTTGCCAGGGTGACGCTGGCGGCCAGGGCCTGACCTGCTTTCTCTCCTCCAGCCCTTTTCTTACTCCGGCATCCCCCCTCCGGTGCCGAGCGAGCACTGAGCGAGCGGCGAGCGAGCCAGCGATGGCTTCCTGTGGGGGTGGAGGAATTTGGCGCCTCTCCAGCGGAGCCTGGGAGCTGGACACCGAGAGCCAGCGCGGGCCCACCCATGGACCGTGTCTTTTGTGTCACCAGAGAGGGAGAGCACTGAGGGATTGGAGCCTTCACAGTACCAGAGCAGCCCGAGTTAGGGGGCAATGGGGACCCCTGTGTCTCCCAACTCCCTGCGCTGCGCCAAGAACCTCCAGGGAATCCCCCCCACCCTGAACTCTGGGAGATGCTTTTGTTGTTTCTTAGCTGGTCGCACCTTGGGGATGTGCCCGTGGGTGTCACAGGGTGCAGTGACACCCCACCAGCTCTTGGGGATAACACCCAGGGTGTCCCTGCAGTGACATCCCACCAGCTCTTGGGGGTAACACCCAGGGTGTCCCCACAGTGACATCCCACCAGCTCTTGGGGATAACAACCAGGGTGTCCCCACAGTGACATCCCACCAGCTCTTGGGGACAGCACCCAGGGTGTCCCCACAGTGACATCTCACCAGCTCTTGGGGACAACACCCAGGGTGTCCCCGTGTGTCTGGGCTTGCAGGGGCTGACATCCCAATCCAGAGCCTGTGGGATGGGGCTCATTCCCCATTGTGCCTGTGGGCAGGGGTGGGGGATGCACCTTCATCTGCCTCTGACCTGCACACGGGGATGCCCAGCAGCAGCTGTGGAGCTGGCACCAACTGCCCTGTCATGTCCTGGGCCCCACAGCCAGTGTGGACACGGGGAGTGGGCACAGCCCAGGCTGAGGGAGCAGAGGAGGGGGCTGTGGTGGTGGCAGGGCTGAGGGGACAACCCCAGTGCTGCCCCACGCTGTGTCCCCACACCCTGTTGCACCATGTGGCATATCTCAGCCCGGCCCATGGCACAGGCTAGCACTGCTCGCTCATGACACATACCCAGCCCTGCCCATGGCACCGTGTGGCACGTCCCAGTCCTGCCAGTTGCACTATGTGGCACATCCCAGCACTGCCCGTGGCACATCCCTGTGTCAATATGTGGCACATCCCAGCCTCTTGCCAGCACCTCAGGACGATGCCCAGGCAGGTGCCCTCTGCACTGCAGCCTCCCAGAGGGGTGGGCAGGGTGGAGACCGACCTGGCACAGGGTGGAGGGTCCCTCCCTGTGTGTGTGTGTCCCCCCAACTCCCGGCACAGCCCTTGGGCCCCCCCTCCAGCTGTCGACGTGGAGACTGTGCCGGAGACGTGTCAGCAATGGGGTGGGATCCAAGGGCACTGCCTGCGCCTGCCCCAAATTTTGGAGGAGAGGGATGGGGAGGGGGGGGGATGAAAGCCCCGCCAAGGGAGGAGGTACCTCTCCAGGGGCGGGATCCAGAGGAATGTGCCGGGCATCGCAGACGGATCCCCGGCGTCCGGCATCCAGTGTCCCCACGGGGGATGTGTCTGCTCCCAATTAGGGCTGGTGGTACAGGGTGGAGGGGTTGGCGAGAGGGGAAACCCCCCACCCCGTCACCCACTGCTGCCTCTGCTGTGTGGGAGATCCCAGGAACACGGCAGCAGCTTGGGGACTCCGTGGGTTCTGCCATGGGCACTCTCTGCCCCCTCCCCGTGCCTCAGTTTCCCTTCCCAGGTGGGGGCACCTGGCTGCGGGGCAGGGATTGGAGTGGATGAAACGGGGAGGAGTGGGGGGGGATGTGTGGGAGTGGGGGGGGGAGGGGTGTGTTTTGGGAATGGGGAAAGACT
>JAOEGS010034276.1:0-21606 GCA_025447755.1 Corythornis vintsioides
AAATGGTGCTGTAAAATCGAGTCAAATTAACATTAACACTTTGTGCTGGAGGTTTCAGCCATCTCTTTTTTCTCTGTTTAAACCCAAACTTTAAAATGCAGCCTCTCTCCACCCCCCAGAGCCTGCACTGCCTGGCAAGCAGCACACCTGCAGGGTGGAATACTGAAAAAGAAAGTTTCACTCTGCATCATCTGCTGGGAGGAGGTGAGCAGGCATTTCTAGAAGAGGGAGAAGAGGATTTAAAAGGGGCTGAGATAGCTGAGAGAATGGTACCCCAGGAGCCTTACAGAAGGGCACACTCAGGGGCTGAGCATCACCCACAAGGTAGGTTTCTTTGATTTTATTGCTGATTTTCTAGATGAGATTTACTCGTTTCATTTTTTTCCTTTTTACTTTCCTAATATAATGCCAAATGAGTTCTATAAAAACAAAATCTGACTAAAATACAGCCTTACATTTAGAAGCAATTGCTTTAAATCACGTTGAGTGGCAGGTAACAAGGTTACACGTGGGTTCCTACACAGTAAACTGCTGGGATAATCAAAATAATTATTTAATATGTTATTTTGTAGATAACAGTTTATATTTAGTCAAATTTACTATAGCAAATAATGCCAGTTTGCTAGATACTGTATTTATCCCTATTGAAAGGGTGGGAAAGTCAGTATCTCAGAAAACCAGAATAGGATTTCTTAAAAATATATACACCTAAATGCATATTATAGCAATATTATAGGAAAGGATTTCTCAAATGATTTCTTTTTCCTCTTTATACATTGGCTAAACAGAACTTCCAGTGTTCCACTATAAAACCAGATTCCCTAGGCCTGCCATAGCACATCAGTAAATACAGAGTGAAAGTGAACAAGCAGGAGCAAATGAGCACCTGGGCTTGGGTGACTTCACCTGACCCTGTTAAACCTTCTGCCCTGTTCCAGAACCAGACCATGGGTTGCCCTGGGAGCTGCTGCTTCCTCTTGACTCTCTGCCTCCTTGCCACATCCCTTGGCAACCCCCAGAGCAACGGGCACCAGTGCTTGCAAGGAGTGCAGTGGAATGAGCTTTTGCAGGAGATTGAGAAGCTGGTAAGTCAGTGTGCAAATCATTGTCATCATCTATAGGTCCTTCTGAACCTTCAGCTTAGGTGCAGGGATCAAATGTGCAACGACTGCCTGGTGATATATGGGTTTTTTTTACATTAATAAAAAATTATGAGCCGTTCCCTTCTTTACAAAGCCAAAAACATCTTCATTTTTTCCTCTTTTAATTCAAAATCATCCTGTTGAGTAGATGACACTTGTGTGTCTCCCCAAGAAGAGCCCCACATGCTTCCCCCAGAAGCCATGTACTTTGGAGCACAGCTAGGATTCCTGCTGTGGCATAACTGAACTGACCAGTTCAGCATGGGATTAATCCCAGGCAGAGGAAAGGGCATCCACTAGTTCTCTACGAGTATTTTTGGGAATGAGCTATGTGGAAAGCATGTTTCCTATCCCCATTTTGCCTCTTTTATGGTCTTTTATCCCCAGGAGCACACAGACAGCACCTGAGGAAAGATGAACTGGGTAACAAAAAGCTGTTTTTTCCATGTATATAGGCTTGGGAACATAAAACCCAAGGAATCTTGTTCAGAAACCTCAGGAGATAAATAGTGTGGGGACTGCTCTAGTCTTTCCTGCACTTCAGGAGACCAACTGAGGAGTGAACTTGGACTGTTGCTGTTACAAACCTGCTTGTGCACCTGCTTAAACACCTCTCCACTTCTGTTTTAAGAACAAATCCAAGTCTCCCCACTTCTGTTTCCTTGCAGAACAAAAGAGGCTTTTCCCTGGAGTGTGAGGAGGTGAGCAGCCAGGATCTGTGTTTCCCTAAGCAGCTGCTAAGAGGGGTAAGGGATTTACTTATGGAAATACACTTTTTTTCCCCCTGCTTTTCTTATTATTTAAGTTACAATGCCACTTTTCCAAGAGATGGATGCTTTGTTGTTAGCCTTGTAGTTTCAAGTGGAAAATGAGTTTATCTCAGGGTGGTAGGCTGGAAACTCCCAGATCAGAGGCCAACTTCAGTCCCTAATCATGAGGCTCCAAGGGTCAAAATCTGAACAGGGCAGCAGCAGCAGCCTCTTGTATTTCCAGCTTCTCTGGGATAGAGGGAGCTCCCCTGCAGGAGATCAGCACCGTGCTCCTGAGGAGAAAAAGAGCTGAACACACTCCAGGCTCTGGGGTCTGCTTTTGTTTCTTGGCATCTTATTGATTATTCCTCCTACATTCAATATATACAAGATTAAGTTGCATTTTAGCACTGCAGTGATGCACACACATTACAAAGTAGGGATTCACCTCCTGAAAGTCAGAATTGCAAGTGCAAATTGCACATCAAATGCCTGGGTTTTGAATGAATACCATATTTTCAATGTAAAATGGGTCTTCCTTTCTATCACTTTTAGCAAAGCACAAGCAAGGGGTGAAAATTGAGTAAAAACTTCTGATAACCAGACCCAGGCAGCTGAAAAATATGCCCTAAAGTGCCAACATCAGAAAGGAAAGCTGCCTGTGTTTTTGTTTTTGTCATTCCAGCTTAAATATGATCATGCAGCTATTGCTCACATAATGCACAAGATTGCTGAGTTTTTCAACAGAGCAGACACTCCTTTTCAAAACAAAAACGTTTTTCTAAGAGAAATGTATGAAGCTCATGCTCAGCTCAGGACTTGTGTAAGTATAATTTTCCTTTTTGATATTCAAACCAGATATTCATGGGGAATAAAACTGATAATCTGGATGCTGGCAATGCAGTAGCAAACGAGAAATATGATTTTTGCAATAATGGCACCCCAAATACCCAGATGCAAGTAATGGCAGGAATCTTTCAGCACTTCTACTGACCTGTATGAATGCAGGGAGTTTTAAATCCACATCTAGGTGGGCTTATTTTGTGGTGTGCTGCCTAAAACTGTGTCTGAGTCAGTATTTAATTGCTTCTCCTTGAAGACTGCACTAGTTCAGAGGAGCAGTGAAGTTCTTGTTCATCTAAGGATCAATTTCATGTGCTTTTCTTCAATTAATTAATTTTCTTCACATTTTTTTTTCCATCAAGACAGGCTACTGAAAAGAAATTACATGCAAACTGCATGCCAAACATTTCAGGGCAATATTTAGGTCTGCATTCAGCCTACTTACACTGAGTAAACTACTTAAGCATATGCACAAATAGTCCATTCAGTTGGGGTCAGCTTAAGAACTATTTAGAGAGGAGGGAGCCTCAGCTTCCCTATAGCTTGCCTTGCAAGTGATAATATATATACCCTGCATATATACCCTGCTGTGGCTGCAGGAGAGGGGTTAGCACCTGAGCTCCAGAGCCACACTGCTCTTCTGCTCAGCCCAGGGGAAACCAAAGGGTAATAACTGGTGCTTGCTGGAGTGCATTGCTTATTATTTATTAAATGAAATACCCACATAGGTGCATCCATGTGTCAAACGAGCACCAGTTATGCTGAAATCCAGACAGGGCATGTCAACAAAACCAGTATTGTGACAGAACCAAAAATTCCACAGCCCCCTTTCCCTTGCTTTGAACAGTATCTTCATTTTCAATATATATTGAATTGAAAAAATATAATATATTCAATATATATTGAATTGAAAATGAATATATTTTCAATATATATAGAAAATGAATCTATTCATTCATTGAAAATGAATAGATTCATTTTCTGAGCTCTAGGCATAGCAGGAGTGTGCTGCACTAACAGCTTGCACATGACAGTGCTCTCAGAGGGTGGTGTTTTACTGACTCATGGTGAACTCCTTGTCACTGTTCAAACTGTTTATTTTCTTTCCCATTAAAATGACAGCTGAAGCCCAGGCTGAAAACGCTCCATGAGTCCATAGTGAAAGACTGCTTCAATAAGATGGAGAAACTCGTGGCCAAGGTATGTTGTTCCAGCTCCCAAGAAGGAACATTAAAGGTAGAGAAAAGCCTCTTAGTGAGCAGCCCCAGTGCTGCTCAGAGCTGTGTGGATCTGGGGGATTGAGCCACCTTATCCAGCACTATGGATTTGCCCTCACACAAAACCTTTTGGCTTTTGAGGTCAAGGTGTCATCAGAGGCTTTGAAAAACATTTCATTTTAATTCAGCACCAGACCCTCTGCAGCCTGCTCCCTGTTACAGACACCCTGCAGCACATGCATCTGATGGCATCTATTCCACCTGGAAAAGCAATGATCATCCTAATCCCAAACAACATTTGCATCTTAACCAGACTTCCTCAAAATGTTCTTTTTTTTTTTTTCTTACATGTCTTTAGATTAAAAATCAAATCAATTCCAGCTCGTTCTCAGATGATATCTTGCTTGTCACAATATTGGATGTGGAGTTTTTTTTACAAAGCAGCTAATAAACACCAGTCTTTTCTTCACAGTCAAATGATCACTGCACTTGGCAGGAGATTCACACACAATCCAGAGAGATGCTTCAGAGAATCGAAAACTACTCTTTCAAGAGAAGAGCAACACGTTAGCAGAGGCAGTTTCCACCCCAGATGATCCTGTCTGTCTGCACAGGACAGTGGCACACACACAGTTCCTATTTAAAACTACACATGCTGTAACTTATTCTTGTCAGGGTGTTTTTCTAAATGGCTCTCAATGTTTTAGCCTTAATAAAAAGGATGCAAAACAGTGTAAATATGTTGGTGGGGTTTGTTTGGCAGAGAAATGAGGGATATTTTTCATAGAATGGGTATCACAGAATGGATGGATTGTGGATATACTCAGAGCACCCTGCTCTAGGTGCAGACCCCTGCTCTAGGTGCAGATCCCTGCTCTAGGTGCAGATCCCTGCTCTCAGCATGGGCTGGACTGGATGAGCTCTGGAGCATCCTTTACCCCAGACACTCCTTGGATTCAATACAGCCATTAAATCTCATTTTCAGGCTAAAAAAAATGAGCAGATCTGTTCAGTATTTATCTCCCAGTGCAGAGGAACTGAGTCCTCAGTGATCTGAGTTCACAAGCTCATCTGCCCAGGAGTGCTGAGTTTTCCTGGCACCCACCTTTCCCTCTGGGCTGGGGTAACCCAGACACCCCTCTGTCCAGCACAGCAGATCCAGGTTGTGCAGGACTGAGCCTGGATTCAGGCACAGCAGGAGCACACGTGGCTCTCAACAGTGCCATGATGACAGGGCTGGCTTTTGTCGCAGGGCTGCTAGAGTTGTTGGCTAAACTTAGCTGTGACTTCAGACACTCCTGGTATTTAACCACTGCTGTCTGTGGTTTTGTTTGGTGGATCACTGCTCTCTGTTAAGAAACAATATAGATAACCCAGGTGAAATCACCAGGGAAAGTATAAATCACAGATAAATATGGAAACAATTCTTATTTACACTGTTAAAACAAGCACCAGCCTGCTCTACATTTCTAAGGAGGTCACTGTGACTCTATTTCCATGTTTACACCTTATAAAGGAAGCTCTGAACTTCTTGGCACATTTCGTATACAGTCAGTGCTGGAAAGGAACAAGCTGACTTGAAAACAAACCCATCTTGCAGGGATTCCACAGGGCCAGGACCATGGTGTGGATTCAGGTCACTGACACAGAAATCACAGAGCAGTGTACTAGAAATAGGGCTGGAAATGTTTAAATAGTCTTCAGTGGAAGAGGAATAACGCTGCAGACAGCTGGAGCTTTTCTGTGAATTATTTTATAGCTTAAGATTCAAGTAGAAGTAAATACCAGTATCAGTAACAGAACCCAAATGTACATATTTGAGTCACAGAAAAAGAGCCTTTCTTGAAAATAGAGAAGAAAGCAAAGCCCAGGATCCCCAGCTTAGCCCTGTTGTTACTATTCACACACCTCACAGCCAGCGTGGGGATGGAGGGCTGCTAGCAGCCACTTCTAACACTTCATCCTGTTCATTAAATACTCAATGAGTAGAAAACAAGGTAGAGAAAATCACTTTGCATTGTGGCATCAGACAGGTGGCCCAGCTGACCAGTTCCACCCTGAACTTCAACTCTTCCACTGTGAAGGGCACAGGGAAGAAGAAATCCAGCTCCTTTTATAGCTGTTATCTCATGCAAATGGAGTTAGCTGGAAGCCCTGACCCTCAGCAGGCTGTGGAGCAAACAGGGCCATGCCAACTCCCTGAGGCTGCAACGGCTGTAAAACTCAGTTGGCTTCCTCACAAAGGCAGAGGGTACAAATGTCACCCCAGAGCCTCCTCATGGGATCCCGGGGCTGGACAGGGACCCGTGCCCTGCTGAACCTCCCTCCCACACCGTGTTGTGTTGTCAGGAAGGGCGCTCACTGCCCTCTGCCTGAGGGTTTGCAGCAGGGCAGGCAGTGGGGCTGCAGGGTGGCTGCCAACTCTCACACCTACCCTCCAAGTCCTCAGCACTTTCATTTTCATTTGTGCCCTGGCTCTCTACCAACCTCCTGTCACTTGGAAGCATCACAGCCTCTCGCCAGGGCTTGCAGGGAGATCCTGACCCTGCTGCTTGCAAAGAAAACAACTAAAATGCAGTTACTGTGGCTTCTCTGGGGTCCCCCTGTGTGTTTGACTCTTCAGACCGTGGAGTGCTCCCTGCTTGCTGATGAATCACAGCCTGGCACTGCCTCACTGCTGCTAATCACCCCTGGGCTGCACACCAGGATTTCCTCAGCATCCCCACCTTCTGCCCTGTCTCTTTCCTAGGACACAAACCATTCCAGAGCAGCTGCAGCTCAGCTGGCAGTCTAACCATGTGTGCAACCTCCTTTGGGTGATTTTTCCTTCTATGAAGGCACTGCACCAAACCCCAGAGCACAGTCACATCCCACACTGGGACACAGGGAAGGAGGTCAGTCACGTGGACATCCCAGTTCCATAAGCAAAAAAGCCAACCTGAAGGTGGCTGCACCTTGACCCATGCAAAATCAATGCTGGGAGAGCTTTCACAACCTTTCTGCACCAGGAAAAAATAAGAAATCAGAGCTTCACTACCCCAAACCTGTAACAGTGGCAGGGGAGGATCCTCCTTCTGTGGGCTGTGGCACAGGATCTGGTCCTTGGCACAGGAACATGGCTTTGACTCCTACAAAGTACTTCATTATCTTAAGGATCATATATTTTAAGGAGCAGAAAGATCATGAGCTGTAGTTTTCTGGTGGTCTTGGAATTTTCTGCACCTTTTTTTTTTTTTTTTTTTTTTTACAGCTACATCTTCATACAAAGACTTGAATACAAAGACTTGGGAAACAAGAAGAAAACAGCTTGTGAACACTTCTAGTACCAAAGCTTTTATCTTGCTGATGATTTGTAAATACACCTACAGAGATAGGAATTCTTGCCTTCTGATCCATACAACTAAGGAGCTATTTTATATATATATAAAATCCTCTTGGCAATTTACAAAACTGAGTAAAATTTGGTATTAGAGAATAATTTAGATGGAAAGGGACCTCACAAGACCTAAAGCCAACCATCTGCTCATTGCAGGACCAACACTGAATTTTGGCTTTTCCAGTCACTGGAATCCAGATGTTGTAAGAAAAGTGACTATTCCTCACAGCAATTCACTTGATTTGGGTTTATTGCTGGGCAACAAGGTGAAGGGGGCATTAAAACCTTTTCCCTAGCAGACATGATCTCTGTTGTCTCTGATCCTGATTTACTTATCCTTATGTGAATATTTTTTGCCCCTGTCCTGCTTATTTACCTTTCAGAGCTCCTCCCTAGTGTGGAGAGCAGAAGGGTGAGCTAAGGCAGCCACTGGCTGTATTGATGTGGTGCATGGGAGCCTGAGGAGCTGTGCATCCCAGGGAGGGGACAGTGGCACCAGCACAAGTGTTTCAGGGATGGAATTCCTGTCCCTCTTAGGCACCTAGCAGAAGGAAAGCCCTTGGCCACTGTGCCTGGGGACCATTTGTGCCACTGGAACAGAATGAAGCTTTACACTGATTTTTCATCAAAGAGAAGATTTGTCTTCCTCTGCAGGAAAATGATTTTCCTTTGAATGCCTCCAGTGAGGTTGGTTTTGCACCTGTTCACCTTTCTTCTTTATTTTAAAGACCAGATACTGTCTCTGAATGCAGAGGCATCCATCCAACATCAAAGCAGCACTGCCTTCCTGGAAGGGAATTGATGAGCTTAAGATAACTGCCTGTAAACATTAAACATGCTCCATCTACGTCTGATCTCAACAATTACCATCCCATTTATTCACAATATACTGATTATTTTCACATAACTATGGTAATGAGATTACCCAGACAGATCATAAAAGGATTTTGGTCTCTTGCATAAACAATCACATTTTTTCTTTATCAGGATTCTAAGGAATTCCAAGGAATTTTAACACAAGTGCAGAAAACAACAACCCCTCACCATGTAAGAAAGAGTTTCACTATGTTCTCAGCACCAGCCTATACTCTCAAATTCTACACTCCATATACATTTAAAACACTATTACAATTGTAAATAAAAGCAAAACCAATCTGTTGTGGTTTCTTTTTCCCCTCAGCTCTGTTCCACAGTAAATAATGTCACTCCCAGAAATGCTTGTCTAAATATTTCTACACTGCAGGTTCTGGTACATGTGATTCTGTCTGATTAGGGGTTAGGGTTTTTTTTTTTTGTGCTCCAGAATGTGAGGTAAGACTTTTTCCAGTGTCACTCTGAGCACCAGAAGCATACAACTACATTTTTACAAGAAATCAATATTAAATACATCTCTGCTATTTAAATTTCACAGACCAAGAGTGAGGTGTTACCAGTTCCCTTCCCAGAAAGAACACAGACCACATGGCATCAGACTGGCTTCTTGCAAATGAGAATGGCTCTGTGAGTCATTAAAGGCTGCATCTTTATTCCACAAGTGGAAGCATTCCATATTTTGCATCATCTCAAATAAATAATGAGTATTTAGAAGCAAACCAATGAAATCTGTCCCTTTAACTACTATATTAAACTTATGAATGGGAGTGAAAAAACTCCTGACATGCTTCTTCAGCATTAAGAAGGAAGGAAGAAAGAGGTGGGAAGGGAGTTGCAAAGGAAGGAGGAAAAAAGGAAAAGAGATGCTTGCAAAATAAATAAAAATAGAGGAGTGGGGAGGAGAAAAGGTTGGAGCAAGTGCAAGGAAATGAGAGGTACTGACTGAGCAGGAAACAATAAAAGTAAAAAGTTTGTCCTCCTGAAGAAACAATCTCTGCTGGGATGTTTTATTCATGACACCAGAACAGAACCAAACAACAACAGAAAGGTCAGAGGTAAAAACTGTTTCTTGAAGTGCAAATTCTTTGGACCAAAGAGCTGACTTGATTGCTCCTGCAGGAGCCCTAGGGATGGTCCCCCCAGCAAAGCTGCTTTCCCAGGCTCTGCAGTCTGTGCCCTCCAGAATGGGTCCTCTGTGACCAGCTGGGCTCTCCTCCAGCTCTCAGCCCCCCACACTGGTGTTTCCAGCAGGAAAACTCCTTCCAGTCCCACAGCAAGACCTCTGAAGGTCAGAGCAGCCCCAACCCAGACATCACTCCCGAGCTCACCGAGGCTGCCTGGAGTCTCCACAACCACCCAGATGATTTTAATCACTGCTTTTGGGCAAGCCACAGAGCTGCACAGAAAGGATGCACCACCTCAGCTCTAAAGAGTGAAATCCATCTTCCAAGGGAAAAGAATCCCATGGGAAATACAGATCTCAATTCCATCGTTTATCAGTATTAATATGAGCTAACATTAATAAATATAAGTATTTATCAATAAATACTCTAACCTGCAAAAGCATACAGTTGATCCTATGGAGAACAAGTTCACTTGTTTCATGATCATGGATTATTAAACATGCAAAGATTGCAGATCATAAACCACAGTTTCAATTAGTTTCATTTCAAGATAAACAAAAATTCTCCAGTCATCATGGGAACTGCTGAGTATTTGGGGGAACTGCTGCATATACAAATATTTGGGGGGACTGCATTTTTAATTTATCATAATAGCAACTGTACAGCTACATTTATGTTACCTTGATTATACTGCCATGCTAATTTCAGATGATAAAAGTCCTTGTGGAGGGGAACAAGCATTGTGACATTTGCAGAACAGCAGAGCTTACATTTAGCAATAGTTACACTTCCCAAACCAAGTGAATTAGATTAGATTAGATCACTACTAATGCTACTGGCTCTTAAAATTAGGTACCCTTAATTATACTTCAAGCAGAAAAACATTTCTGTGGTTTTTCAGTTGTTTTTTTTTTTCTTTTCCACATAAAAATGATCCCCAAGGTCAGAAATTAGGGGAAGAGGTTTAAGCAACCCCAAGCTACACAAATTATAGACATTTTCTCTCCTAGTAAGAGAGATAAATAACATCTCTCTTAGCTCTTTCAGATTATTTTTTCCCCTTGCAGTTATTTCCAGTAATTCTGCTGAGGGAAGAAACCAGAGACAGCTTCAGGCCAAACTGTCCATTTGGCCCCAGTCCACACAAGCACTTAGTTGATGTGTCCAACATTTGTACTTTTTCAGAAACAAAAGACTAAATATTCTTCCAACTAAGTTCTGCTGAGGAAAATAATGTAACAAGCCTTCAGAGAACTCCTTAACATCATCTGCTCTTCATGCAAAACTCCACACTGCCCACCTTCTGTGTGACACAGCCCAACAATCACAGCCTGTGGCCAGTGACATCCCTGACATCAGTTTAGCCCAAGGGCATCAAAACCTTCCTCTGTGGTTTAGCAGTTTTAGGGGCTTAAAACTTGGGTTTTCTTCAAAAAGAATGTGAAAATCACATAATGTAAATATGAATTTTATTAATAATATTTGAGGTGGCACTGAACAGTAAATTTAGCAGCTGGCACAAAAAGGAATTAAAAAACAGTGCCACATAAAGATTAGCACAAATTTCAGTGTGTCATTTAAGCAAAGATACATGAATTCACCATGGAAGAAACAACTATCAAGCCTGAAGTCCACAGTGACACATTTGCCATATAATTATCCATAGAACATTCTCCATAAAAACATGGAGACTTTTAAAATAAAAAAACATTTTTGCCTCCTGCAAAATGGGCAAGGGCTGGTGATACAACTCCTGCTGTTTGAAAAGCTGCTATTACAGTGACTGAGAATATCCATCAGCAGTCACAATAATTCTGATACATTTGTGTACTGAGAAATGACAATATTTTGCTTACCTCTTGGTGTCAGTCAGTTTCAAGTCAATTCCCCTCCAAGGCTGTGTTAATTGCTTCTCCACCACTAACATCAGTATCAACTGGAGATGAAAACAAGAAAAATACATTAGAAAATCAGAATATGTATTTAAATCTTGTCTGAATATTAAAAGACTTCTCTATTCCAGATATAATCCTGTCTCCTCCTCAAATCTGTGTTAGCTTTTCCATTGCCCTTGTCTCCCTTCCTCATCCAGCTCTAACAGCAACCCCTTCAAATCCCTTGGAAGTTTTCCTCTTGTCTCTTCCTCTCATTTGCACCCTGCATTTCTAGCATAAAGCAAGCCTTGTGTACATCAGTGTTAGCCAGACTGTCATTATTCAAGGGAGAAATGGAAAAAAAAAACCCAAACAACACAGAATCCAGCCCCTGTACTGCAAAATTTCTACTGTTGAAACGGCAGAGGGGTGAAAACAAACAAGAAAAGAGGTAAATAGAAGAAGAATTCTTCACATGGCCAGGGAATATTGTGGTATTAACCAGAAAAAGTTCAGTTCTCTGTCCCCATCCACCAGAAATGGTGTCTCTGTGACTGATTCCTTGCTGATCTGTGCATTCCATGAGTAAGACTGTTTCACTTGAAAACTCTGGGATTTCTGTAAACCCTGCCATCTCATCCTCTGCTCTCTGACAGTTTATGAATATTTAAAAGTCAAATATGCAAAAGTTAATTGCCTTTATGATTCGGAAGTGTCATTAAAAAGTGGGCAGAAGAGGCAGCTCCTTAAGTGCCTCAGAGAAACCTGGTGTGGGCTCCTGTTCCACCAGACACCAGAGAATCCCCCCATGAAGAAAACAGCTTCAGCTGGCTGGAAATCCATTCATTCAGCTGCTACTCACACAAGAGGCTCATTCTTTTTTTTTTTAATCTATCAATTGTTCTTCTTCAGTTAATTGAATTCCACCAGAAGATGTTCCAAGTAAAGCTAAGTTCCACCTTAGGAACTTAGCTCCAAGGCAGCACATGTAAAGATGCTGAGGTGGGTACCAATCCAGGGTGTATTTGAAGGGTCATTCAGGATTTTTTAGGCAGCAGTTAGGATTTAAACTGGGCAGAAAGGCTCCCTGCAGATGGCACAGGGAGCAGCAGGCAATGGGCAGGCCCAGGACAGAGTAAAACCCACCTGGCCTCTCCCGTGTAAACTGATTCTAGTCAGTGTTAGAGGACAATCAGAGTGTGCAATGGAGTGTGCAAATCACCCACTGAGTTTTTATTCAGCTGCACGTTTTCCTTTACTGTGTTTGCAGTTCTCAAGGGATCCCATTCTCTGTGTGCCAGGATGATTTGTACCCGTGTACCTGCTTTACAAGGTTATGCAAGATTGCTTCCCCCCAACAACCCTCAGCACCCAAGCCAGGAATTCACCCTTTTTAACATCCCAGGCAATTATAGCTGGAAGATATTTCAGTGTATCAAGCCTGCCAGAGGAACAAACAGTTCCACATCCGTGTCTCTCCACCCACCTCCACTTTAATGACTTGACACAGACAAAACACAGGTTTTTCCCCCCTCCCAAGAGCTCTTCTGAAGAACAATGAGCAGCTACAATGATGGAAGCAGTGACGCTGTGGGCAGCTTCCTAATCACAGCAAGGGGGAAAAAAAGACATCCCTGGTAGGTTCATTATGTACCATAAAGCAACTGGAGGGAAAAAATTAACTTTTAGGAAAATAAGCTCCTTAGAATCAAGGTTACATCTGGAAGCAGAGGAACTAGCCCAGCCTAAGTGCTTTAGCTATGCTGGGTAAAGCAAAGTGAGGCCATTCTGAAGAACAAGTGTCTGCAGCAAACCGAACAGAACCAGTGTAAAGCTTCCTCAAAACGTTGCTCAGATTGCTCCATGATCTTAAAGTTGTCATAAAAGTTCCTATGAGTCACTTCCTTATGATTTTACAGCCTTTGGATCAAGCCCCAAAGCCCTCAAAGTTCTTAATCCAGCAACTAACGTGATACCAATTCAAACCAGAACCACCTGAGGCACTTCAGGGGGGTTGATTTCTGTAACAGAGATTCACCTTGGCTATAATCTGCAACTCCTAATTCTCTTCAGATTGATGAAATAAACTCCCTCTAGAGTCCTTATTACACAAAACAATTTGGCAAAGTGGTTTTTTTTTTTCCCCCTTGCTAAATTCCACACTGAGAAGTGCAAATGTGAGCTGCCCACACACCATGCACGGGCACCTGTCTGCAGGTCTCTTCAAACACATCCAGCAGTAATTTGGGCTGAACTACTCAAAGGGCTGCACTTCTGCACGTGTCTGGGGAAGGGGACAGGATGAACAGTGTGTTTTGACAACACAACAGCTGGGCACTGTGAGCTGAGGTCTTTTCCAACCATGACAATTCAGGATTGTGTGAAGTAGTGATGAAGATGTCCAAGAAAATAATTACTACAACAATTAATATTAAAAAAAAACCACCTTAGATCAATGTTTTGCTGCTTGTTGCTGACTCACTTTATAATTTCGAGCAAGAGCCCCAGATACTTCTATTTACTCATTTACATTTACTTATGATAAGTCTTATCACCGACTACATACATGATGCCACACAGCTTTATTTGCTTAAATTAGCACAACCACGGTCTTGAGCTGTTTCTGACCACACAGCTTGTTGCAATCAACAAGATGACTGTTGCACACCCAGGTGGTCGTAAATAAACACAGCAAACTACCACTGCTGAGAACTCTTCAGAACAAAAGGGAGGGCAGAAAAACTGAGATCCTACCTAATTTCTCCCAAGTACGTTATCTCTCTTAGATCCAACCTTTGTCTCTAAGATGTAGATACTCAAAGAAAGAAGATTCCTTTTCCTCTGTGCACCTGAAGATCTGCTCTGGTTTCAGGATGCAAGAGACTGAGAGAGGCAAAAAGGCAACCAGAGAATGGGTAAGGCTGGAAGGGATCTTGGATCCATCTCATCCACCGTCCCGCCATGGGCAGGGGCACCTCTCACCCAGACCAGGCTGCTCGAGGGGCAGCCACCCTCAGACTGAAGAACTTTTGCTAAGCTCCAATCTAAACCTCTTTTCCCTCCGTTTAAAACCCTCTCTCCTCATCCTATCGCTGGACACCCTTGTGAAGAGTCTCCAGCCATCCTGTAGGTTCCCTTGAGCAGTTATAAGGTGCCAAGGAGTCTCCTCCAAGCTCCACCACCCCAGCTCCCTCAGCCTAGCCTAGGAGAAATGCTGCGTGACGAGCCCAGCTTCGCGGCTTTGGCAGCCTGGCAAGGGATCCGCAGAGCCCGGCACACGGACCCTGCCCCTCGCTTACTCTGCGCCCGCAGCAGCCGCCGTGTTCGCGAGTCCTCCGAGCCGCAGCCGAGCCCGGGGCGGGCAGCGGGCACCGCACACGCCGCGGGCACCTCTCCTCTGCCAGGGGCGGCTGAGCCCAGCCCAGCCCCGCATTCACCGCCGCAAACGAGGCGAGGGTCCCGGGGCCGCCCCGGGCATCCCTTTCCCAGCGCGGCAGGGCCTCGGCCGCTCCCCCGGGGAGGGCGAGTTCACCCCGGGCGGCGCAACTCCCGCCCCCCCGCACCGCTGAGCCTGCCGGCCACGGTCCCCGCATCGCCTCCGCACTCCGGAGGAGGGGAGCCACGCACACACCGCACTCCCGCCCTGCACCTGCAGCCCCTCCCCTGCCTCCCGCACCTGCCGCCTCCTCCTCCCCGCCCCGCAAACGGCGGCGGCTCCCGCGGCCTCTGGGCTCCCATTGGCCCCCCGGGCCGCCCGTCAAGCACCGCGGCGGCTGAAGGGGCGTCGGGAGGGCGGTGCCGGCCGGGCCGCCCAGGGCTGCGAGGGGGAGCGGGAGAGGAAGCGGCCACGGGCAGGGCGGGGGGAAGAGGCGGCTGCTGGGCTGCGATGTAAGAGCGGCTTCACTTCGCTCTCTTCGCTTTTTCTTTCTTTTTTGATTTTTTTTTTTTTTTCTCCCCCCTCCGGCCTTTTTGGCCCTCGTTTCTTCCCCATCCCCCATTAGCAATACCCCCTTCTGTGAGTACAACCGCCCCGGGGCTCTGTCTGCACAGGGCCAACCACGCGAGCAGCCCCGCGCAGCCCCGCACAGCCCCGCGGCCCGGAGGGGCTCCCTCCGCCTCCCCCGCAGCGCCATGGATCACCAACCCAAGTTCTTCGAGAACCTCTCGGGCACCGGCAAGGCCATCGGGGTGCTGACCAGCGGCGGCGATGCCCAGGGTAACTCCTCACGCCGCTCCTTCGGGGGGCTGGGGGGGAAGAACCGCGGGCGCACGGTGGGATGTGGTGTCCGTTGGGGGGTCGTGTGCGGCAGCCAGCCGGCGAAGGGCTCCCCGGGAGGGCGGGAGGGAGGCTGCGGTGGCAGGCAGGCTGCGGTGGCGGGAGCCGCGGGGGAGGCGGCGGGAAGCGAGCGGCCGCGCACGTGGAGGGAGGGCAGACGGAGCGGGGCGAGGGGGCTGCTGGCACCCGGACATCGCTCTGCTCTCGCCTTCAGCTTTCCGCGCTGCCATCCCAGCAGTCTCCTCACGGAGATTATTGAAAGCATAAATCACTTTAGTGCGGCCTGGGCCCCTGAGCTGCAAACGCACCCTCATCCTTCCTCCTCCCTCCCTTTCTCATCACGTTTCCTCGCAGCTTGGCTGGGCAAGGAGGGTAGAAACCGCAGCAGTATTTTTTATTTTTTTTTTTTCTCCCATCAAACACGCCTTCCCCCCTCGGCAGAGGGTGTGCGGGAGGAGGTCGTGCTGCCCCGCACGGCGCTGGGAGGTTGGCTGCGCTGCTGGTTCTCCGCCAGCCCCGCTCCTCAGCCGCTTCGTGCGGCACCGGGAACACGTTGCTGGGTCCCTCGCCGGGGTTCGGGGCGCTGGGATGGGCGGTTTTACCCTCCAGCCCCGCAGCAGTCGCTTGGCAGCTTCTTAAATCCAAGTGTCTACGCTTGAGTCAGCTGCGGGGCACAGGGAACAAAAGATCTATGAAGAGGGAAGGGAAAGAAAAGGGCCTTGGTCGCGATATATTACCCAGAAAGTCGTGTTTTCATACACTTCACGTTCCGCTTTTTCTTTTCTTTTTTTTTTTTTTTTTTTTAGCAGAAAATGTGGTGTGTAGTAACAGTTTGCAGCTGGGGCTAATTGCATTTCCAATGAGCATCGCTCCATCCTATTGGAGAGCTCGGTCGCTTTGCCTTTGCGGGGCGGTGTAGTCATGGTTCCTTCTGTCTCTTTCCCTGAAATTAGGGTGATTTTAATTGATTTGGGGTTTTCGAGTGTCTCGCAAGCCCTCGGAGAAGAAAATGCGTGTGGCTGGCGTGAGCAGGGATGCGGGGGAGAGGCCTCTCCATGCGGGGGTTCAGCGAGCAGCTCTGGGGCGGGTCGTCTGGCCCCGTCTCCCCGGGCTCCAGGCAGTGCCCGCAGCCTCCTCCCGCCCTCCGCGAGGCTTCCCCAGCCCGCCCGGGAGGCGGGGGTTGCGTGGAGCGGTGTCTCCGCTCTCCCTCCCGCCGCCGCTGCCTACGTGATCCGCTGCGAGTCGCTGCGGATTCCGCCTCTCTGCGTCACCCGGCTCGGGAGAAGCAGCCAGCCTCCCTCCCTCCTTCTCGGGAGAAGCAGCCAGACAGCCTGCCTCCCTCCCTCCCTCCCAACCTTCCAGCCTCCCTCCCTCCCAGTTTCCCTCCCTCCCAACCATCCAGCCACCTCCCCTCGAGAGAAGCATCCATCCAGCCTCCCTCCCTCTTGGGAGAAGCATCCAGCCTCCCTCCCTCCTGCCCTCCCTCTCCAGAGAAGCATCCACCCTCCCTCCTTCCCTCTCTCTTGGGAGAAGCTTCCCTCCTTCCCTCGGGAATAACAGGGAGCCCCACGGGTTCACCTCAGTCTCTGGTGCTAGGATGGTTTTGGTACCAGTTGCAGAGGGAAATGTTGCAGTTCCGGTTTAAATGGAAAAAAAAAAATAATTCCCTTCAATTGCTCTGTTTTCCCTCTGGGTGGGAGTTACAGTCACTCAAGTTTTATCCCCAGTTTGCTCCAGAGCTGAATGGCTCTGGGAGGAGCTGGGAGTGGAGGCAGCTCGTTTGAATGGCCTGGTGGCCAAATCGCCATTTTAAAGCAGACAGGGCAGTGCCTCAAGCAGCAGGAGCTGGTTCAGAGAGGGGCTGAGCCCTGCTGCTGGATCCTGCCTGCCTGGGCATTATATAATGCAGCAGCAGATGGGTCTCTGCTGTACTATTTCTCTGTGCTTGCTACTAGGTGAACTGCAGGGCTGGCAGGATCCACGGGTGACATTTACACTTCATCAGCTGGCACAGTGCAGTGCAGGGTATTTACACAGGGAGGGATAAAAAGTCACCCAGTCTGTGAAAGTTATGGTCTGAGAGGTGAGGTGGTGACAAAGACCAAGCAGAGTCGACTGGATGCTTTCCAAGGCGTTTTGGAGACAGCGTTGGCCTAACTTGGAAGAGCAAAAGGGGGCGGGGAAAGAATTAAGATGGTTTAGCTGAATCACACACCCGTGTGAGGTTCATAACCCTCACGTCTTGGTCACAGCGTACAGACGTGCAAAATATGCCACCTCAGGTCTGTTTGCATGCTGGCTTAGGAGTTAAACAGGAGGCAGAGTGACTCACCCTCTCAAGGTCATTTGCCTTCTGTAGGGCAAATGTGCTGGGGAAGTGGAGTTGTGAGGTGTGAGCAGAATGAAATCTGCTGCTGTTACTGCAGGGCTGCTTGAAAATACGTGTTCAGGCCAACTGTGTGTGAGGCAAAGCAATGAAGTTGGCAAAAAAAGTACTAATATATTAAAAAAACCAAACAACTTCCAGTCTACTGTTGCTTCTTTTGTGTTTTAACATTTGTTAGATACTAGAAATGCTCAGAATGTCTGTAATGCAAAGTAAACTGCCAGGAAACTGAGTGGGAAGAGCATCCATTAGTGTGGCAGTAAACAGGTAATTTTCCTATCACTAGGTGCCTTGATTTAGATTGGACTCGCTCCCAGCCTAGAACAAAATACACACAAAACTTTAAAAATGGAAGTTATTGCCTTTGTTATGGTACCTTTTAATAATGTAGAAGTAGCATTAGGTGAGCTACACAAGCCTTTCTATTTATATGACATGTTAAGCTTTAAATTACTTCCCCCACCGTGGTGGTGTTTGCTTGCAAGGGTTTTTTGTTTGTCCTTTTTACTGCCTGTGTGATATGAACACAAGAGATTGTGTATATGTCATACTGAAACTGTTACGGCTTAGTCACCATGTTTTAAACAGGTGTATTTTATTTGGTAAATGGTTTATTTCGCAGAAAACAGTCTGTATTTACTACACTTAAGGTTTCCAAGTAGTCAATGTTGCAGTCCTTCACTTCAGCTCCAGAGCTGTTAAATTGTGAACTAAAACAAGTACTTTCCACCATAACCAGAAATACCTTGAGAGTCATTAGAAATCTTAAGCTAATTCTCAGAATGTAAGTGTTAAAAAATAGTCTAGAAACAGAACTAAACTGCAGTGGTTGCAGCTGAGAGAGGTGGGCTAATAAATGAGGTTTCAGTCACACTTCTGTCTTCACTGCCTGGGACTTTCTAAGCTTGTGGGGTGCCCTGGTTGGATTTTACCCTCCTGTTGGGGGTGATGTGTTTGTGGCCACTTGGAGCAGATGCCCAATTTTCTGGCTCAGGATTTGCTTTGAAAGTGCCTTATTTTTGAGCCCAACTCCAAGATGTAGTGCTGTGGAAGGCAGCATAAGGAAGGGATTTGGGGATTACTGGGTAATGCTCTGGAATGTCATGGGCTGTGAGTGCTGAAGTCAAGATCTATGCATCTCTGCAGCTGAAGCTTTACATTTCCCAACAGTTCAGGGCACATTAAATACACTAGTGAAGACACTTGTCTTGTTCTGGTAACTCACACTGGGAGAAGTTTTGCCACTGAGAAATGACAAACTTCCACTCCTTCAGCAGCTATTGCATTTAAACAGCTAAAAAACACTCTCTTGGATTCCAAAGGTCTGGAATACCAGGCTGTGGAAGCAAAATTCTGCTTATTCTTAGTCCCAAAGCAGGCTTCTGAGGAGCATCACAGACACATTTCCTGTGGTAATACAGATGCACTGATCTTGTCGTGGCAGCATATGATGGAAAAGTGAATTTTGGCACTGAGTAAATAAAATCAAATTGACCAAACCAATCCCTATCAAAACAAAAAATAACTCTCACTCCAATGTCATCCACATTACAGAAGTTGTTAACAAGTAATTTGAAGATGTCATAAGATTTTTCAATCAGTTTAATTTCTATGTGAAATTAAGGCATGTAGTTATTAATGGTGAGTGTAACTATTTCAATGCAGTTAACATTTTGGGGCAACTGCATCTGTAAATAGTGGATGCTGTGGTTAATCTCTTCAGGTTTATTTTTAACTGTTGATGGAGCCCAGAGGTTGTGGTGTGTATATATTTGTGTGGCTAAATTTTCTGATCTAAGACACTGAAGAAATCACTACTCAGTTTTTCCAGGTACCTGAAATCATTAGAGTTAAATGCAATAAAATCTGATACGTAATTAAAAGGAAATGGAACAAACCCAATGTTGTTAATTGATGATTATTTTCAGGCCTTGCATTTGACTGCTGTTCCTTTTGATGGTGATAACATCATGATTTACACACTTGAATAAAATCTATGGTCACGTCCCAGTATTTCCCTTAGTTTTGGTGGTTGGGATGGTCTTCATTCCCTGGCTGTATCCAGGGGGTCACTTAACCATATGCACTAAATCATTAAGCCATGCATTAAAGCCAATATTTAGCTTTAAATTTCATGGTACTTAAGTATTTCTTGATTCTTGGCCAAGATGTGTAGTTTTTCCTTTTTCTTTTACGTGGTTAGTATTCCAGTTTTTGTTTTGGGGCCTGCCTGGCTGGCTGAGTGAGGGAAAACTTGGCTGAAACTCAAAATACTGTTTCAGTTTTACTCTGTTGGCAGAACAGGAGGTAGAAGAAGAGCAGTACCCTTCTGGGGAAGGGAGAGCCTGTGAGGAGCTCTGCAGTTCTGGTTGTCACCCTGCTGTGAAGATTATTCCTTTCAAAGACAACTGAACAGACAGTATCCAAAAGGACAGTAAATGATCAGCTCTTACATTAGTTTCATGCATTATGTAAAGCCATTTAAATAGTTGCAGATTAGTGCTTGAGTCCAAAAGAGCAAAATAAATCTTCTCCTCTGTCAAAGGCTTTAATGCAAAAGCAATTGGTAATTCAGAAAGATTTAAAATAATTCTTACTTTGTGAAAAAATACTGGTTTTATTAGTGGCTTTCTTAGGAAGCTGCTGTTCTGATAATATATATTTATCAGGCTGTATTTATCATTCAGGACTAAAGCCACATATACCCTTGTTCAGTAACAAGCATGTAAGTACATTTCACATTTATTATGTGAATTCACAAATGCTATTGTTTAGACTCCAGAAATAATCATACACAGCAGCATGTTCTCAGAGACTGACTGAAACCCTCTGTAATTGACATTTTGGAATCCCTGCAAGAAGCGTGCTCACGTTTAGATAGGCAAGTGTCAAAAGTCCAAAACTTAATTGTTTTCATTGCATTTAAGATAAAAAATGGCATTCCTCAGCCCTGCTAAATGCAAACCACTTCTCAGCAGCTTGCCAAGAAACTCCCCAGTACTTTATGTGTATAAAGAGATAAAACTCATTACCCAGTAACAACAAAATCACCTTACAGAAACATGGAAACTTACTGGTGGCACTGAAAAGATTATTTCTATTTTCTGGTCTGGTTTGTGATTGGGTTTGTTTGATTTTTTTTTTTTGCTTGGTTGGTTGTTTCTTTCCTGGGCTTTTGCCCTTTCTTGCAGCAGATACTGAATTTTACCAGTTTTCAAAGCATGTGAAAACAAAGTATTCACAAAGAAAGTGAATTATTGTGAATACATTCACTTGGAAAGAATCAACTGATTGTCTCTTAGGGAAATAAATGCTTATATTTTATTATGTTTTAATAGTGTGAATGTTAAGCCAAATCAGCTGGATGCCAATAGCAAAGTTATGGCAGATGCAGGGAATTAGGACTGAGAATGGAGTTATTACCCTTTAAAATCCACTGATGAAGAGAGGTGCATGCTAAAAAAACCAAACTAGGCTACGTGACCAATAGAGCAAAAATGCTTTTTCCCTTCAGAAAACTAACGTTTTAGCTGCTCTTCTAAAATTCTGCAGCCAAAGGGATAATAGAAAAAGTAGGGGTTATGTCTAAAAACACCCCAGCACAAGCAAACCCAAACAATAACAAACATCACCCTCTTAAAAATCAAAATAATAACGAAAAAAACCCCAAACCCTCTTAAAACTACCAAAATACCTTCCTCCCACCAATAATAATAATAGTAGTAATAATTTTTATTATTTTTATT
>JAOEGS010036903.1:0-21234 GCA_025447755.1 Corythornis vintsioides
CCAGGCTGAACAACCCCAGCTCCTTCAGCCTGTCCCCACAGCAGAGCTGTTCCAGCCTCTGAGCATCTCTGTGGCCCTATAGGGGACCAATAGGGTTTAGAAATAATGACTCATGTGTCCCTTCTTTGACATCTAGAAAACTGGTTTTTGGTGGTGTTGATGGTTCTTGTTTTTTGGGGGTTTTTTGGGGTTTTTTTTTGGTTGGGTTTTGGTTCTGTTGTTGGTTTGTTTTTTTTTTTTTATTATTAATTCCTATGTCTTGTGGAACTATAGCAGTTTTTCCTAATGAAATATAGGCATTTTTTGGTGGTGAAATTGGTAGTCTGCATAAGAATGTGACTACTCACTGAAAAAAGATAAATTCATGTGAGGCTCCAGTGAAAATTTGATATTTTCTGTGGAAGGTTTACTTATATTTATTAATGTTGTTGTTTTAGTTGGTATTTTCTTTGGCTTTCCCATTCACCTGGTAGGATGGTAAAGCACAGTTTTAGGTCTGACTTAGATTACTCTCTTACTAGATTAATTGCCTTTGTAATGATGATGAAGAAACATTTGTGTCTGTTGTAGTAGTTGTGCTTAGATTAGGGCTGCATTTTTACAGCTCCTCTCCTGATCAGCCCCACAATCCATGCTTTGCTGTCACACTAGAAAGAGGTGGTGGGCTGCAGAGGAAAACACATTTGAAATGCTTGTAGGACAAACCCAGCTCAATCTGAAAGCTAACAAGGTTTTGATCCATTACACCAGCCAAATCCAAATGAGCATAGCTGAAATGATCATTAAGACCATCTCTCTTGTTTTTCAGATCCAGTCCTTATGAGCTACAGTTCCTGTTGATGTGATGTGTTTATTGCTTACATGTCAGCACTTTATGCAATCTAGATGGAGTTGCCAAGTGAGAGACAGAAAGATGCTGTAGATCAGTGAAGTGCTGGGAATCCATCAGACATCAGAGGTGAATAAAAAAAGCATGACAATGTACACATCTACATATACTAGCAAAAAGAACATTAAAGAGCAATGATAACAAATTTAGCCTAAAAATATTTGGTTAAAATAGGGGAAATCATCATGGCAATACTTTAAATTTTCATTAATCCCAGGGTATGGGTTGTTGATTTTTTTCAGGAAAGTCAAGTAAAATTTTGATTAAAAAAGTTTAAGGAATGCTGTCCTTGAAAGTGCTTCTGGACAACTGTCCCATCTTTGCCTGTTCAAAATGACTGTGATACCCCTGTGATTATTATTAAGGATGACATTGGCTGAAATTACTGGGAAAGTGAGACAGAGCTGGATGTGAATAAACCCTTGAGTGAGGGCCTCAGGTTCTACCCAAAGTACATGTCAATAAAAATGGCACACGAGAAAAAATTATTATCATAAAAAAAAAAAAAAATCAACTGAGAAGAGATCACAACATTTTTATTAACTTGTTATTAGAAAATGAACATGCTATTGTGGTGGAGGGTCCAAGCATAGAGGGCACCACATGCCTGTCTACAGCTAGACTAGCATGTGAGTGAACTTCTGTCATTCACAGCTGGTGAAACCAGTGCACGTTTCCTATGGAAATGAACTTTGCAGCAAGAATTTCTGTTCTGTTAACTTTAGCAGAAGAATATACCTAAAAACACATAAGGAATATACTCACAGAATACCTTTCTGTAAGGTTTACTGATAACATTTTCTACAGAATCTTTCTGCCTCCTTCTTTCTCCCTGTGCAATGCCAGGACACTGCCAATTAATGATATTAGTTTTAGTTATATTACTGTTAAAGCATTTAATGTTACTGTCAACAAATGCTTTTGTTTTGTTTTTAACATTTGTTTTACAATGTTCTGCCTCTGAGGAAAACTGCCTTCTGATTCATGTATTGTTATCTAGCTTCAGCTATATTTGAAGACTTAATGAAGCTAAGAAGGAAATGCAAAGTAATATTTTTTTTTGCTTTTTCCTTTAATTCCATTTGAATTCCATTAGAATTCCATTATTCCATTTTCTATCACTGTGTCTGGTTTTTTAAGCTTTCTCATCAAAATTTGTAATCTGAATAAATAACACAATGATAAAATGAGAATTCTCACTTAGATATAGCACTCAGATAGGATAGTCTCCTGATAATAGAGGTTGGTAGGCAAAAACCTATGTGATAACACTATTTGTGCTGTGAAAAATCCATTTGTTGTAGGTAATGGATGGGATCTTGTTCCTTTCTGCCAATCTGTTAAATTCCCTGTCCATGTGTAGAGGAGTGTTTATAAGAATTTCCTTAAGCATTTGAGGGAAAATAATCTGGCTTAGTATAAACCACTTATTTGAATTGTGAAGACTAAAGGTGGTTGATTTTTGCTGAGGAAATAGTGAAATATTCAAGTGCAGAGATATAATCTTCAATAGCAGGCTGGAAGACAACATCTAGAGAGGAATGAAAAAGAATTTATACAACAGAGATGATGTTTGGGGTTGTTTTGATTTGTTTTGTTTGTTTGGGATTTTGGGAGTTTGTTTTTTGGGGTGTTTTCTTCCTGTTGTTTTGGTTTATTTTATCGAAAACAGACATTTCTAACTTGGAAGCAAATATTTAGCATAGGCTTTGTCTAGTTTGTGTCATCCCACTATTTATTTTATTATTTGTAAGGTGTTTTCTACTTAATCTCCGAGGATGATTACACTTAGGGTAATTTTGCTTTATTTTTATCTAAAATTCAATAACAATGTCCCAGTCCTTTTCTGTCATCTTTCATTAAAAAGCTACTTTTTTAATGTCTCTGCTTTGCTGTTTCTAATGCTAGTTAGAATCCTTCAGAAATCTGATGGTTTACAAAGTTCTCTAAACATAGAAGAAGTATTTTGGTTTAGGTGCAACTTCCACTCATGGGGTACATGAGAGAAGCCCATTACTGAATGGGAGGGAAGCTGTACTTTAGTGAGTCAAACAAGGCTTTGCATTATAGGATGTTTAGGAACCCTGGAAATCCATTATGAGCCATTTCTACCTCAAATTTCCATTTTACAGGTTAATCCATTTGAGAGGGACAATGAGGTCAAATAAATGCTAGAAGCTAAAAATCCATCAGTTGTGATTCTGCCACTACTTTCAATTTGCTATGTGAAATTCAGTGAGTTATTTTTCTGTTCTTAAAATTACTCATCCTTAGCACAGAGATAAGAAAATATGTAACATCTAGCTAATGGAAATATTTTGATATTTAATTAATTGTATGGTTCTTTCATTAGAATAAAGACCCTATCACCACCTAGAATTATTCAGAGACAAAGGTTTACTTTAAATCAAAGTAAAATATGACTAAGATCCTTCTATTCCAAATAACCTTTAGATTTTGACTATTTTTAGATATAGACAAGCTATACAAACATTAATGTCCCATGATCTTTTATTTTAAATTGAGTTGTAATCAACTTTTTATATTCAGAAATAGTTATATGATTAAGAAAAGGGCCTTGAACAGGAATATTGTCAAATTATACTAAGGGCATTCAATGAGCTTTATGGAATTATATGTGTAAGCTAAACACAATCAGGACTTTTTCAAAAACATTACTGAAGAGCAATTGAAGAATCCTCTAGACATTTCCATGTGTGATATACTTTTATATGCTACTCTATGACTACTAAATATATTAAGGAAAAAAACTGTTAATCTGTTTTTGCATAACTTTTTCAGTCCTATGAGAAACAGGTGTCAGCAGGCTCACTAGAACTTTATTCTCATTAAATTATCTAAAACCAGGTCAGTAGTTCCATGTGATCCAGATTTCCTTTCTCTCTGTATTTTAAACTAGTAATACATTTGGATCAGGCAACCAATTGTTTTTACATCTTAAGTTTAGGTGCAGAATGAAGTGTTCTGCAAAGCATTTAGGAAAACAGAATCCATGAGGAGCTCTTCAACCCAGGGTCTTCTGCAGTTTAATAGCAGCATTTTCTTCAAAAGTTCATGGCATTCTGGGTAGTCACTGCAACCTGAATGTCACAAATAGTGGTGATATCAAAGCACTGAGCCCAGATTGACCATTCCACACCCAACTGCCATGGTGGAATGCCAATACACATTCTGTAGGTGGCCCTGCATCACTTAGCAGAAATTAATAGACCACTATGACTTGGGATTTTCAAAAAGTAGAAATTAAGGGCTAAGGATTGATGGAGTAGTTAAGAACCTACCTGGGTTCTCGTGAGTACTAGATACGCAGATATTAGAAAGCTCAGGATTAGTGTTAACACAGAGAGAATTACTCTGTCTTCTACAAGCCTGTGTCTTGTGTCAGATTTCCTCTTCTGGTTCCTTCTGTAGTTTTTCTAGATTTTGGTAATCCCTAAAGCAGGTTTGGCACAGCAGTTGATGTTGATTAAAATCTTAAATCTTGATTGCTGTGTTTAGGGTACAGCATATAGTTGCTTCATTTTCAGTGGTGCTGTGAAATTTCAGCTGTGCCTACTGTAAATTACTTTAGATATAGTATTGAAAGAGAAAATTTGTAATTTAAGAGTGGCTTTAGGCCAAAACTGGTTTTATCTGCAATGCCTACAAGTAACATGTATGAAAACATCTGACATTCCATCTAGCAGGGGACAGTGATAAACAAATACATTAAGTAGTCATTCCATTGAATGATGTGATTCACTGAGCAGTGCAAGAAATTCACTTTACCCATGCCTTATATTTCATAGAATCTAGTAATAAATTCAGAAACCCAAACTGTATTCATTCAGGATTAATAAATTTCAGGAAGCTTTACTAGAAAGTGGTCTATCCTTTTAGGAACTCTGATCTCTGATCGGTCTGAAACTTCAAATACTTCTGTTTCTGGTTATTATCCAGGGAGAATTGTACTGTGCCAGAAAGAGATAACTTCTGAGTTACAGTCAGTATAGTCTCATGAAATTGGTTATAGTGTCTTGTAGTTGCATTTTGCTATTACTGACTTATGTTAACCTAAGCAGAGTATTTTGAGATAGTCCCTTATGTTGTTACACTATATAAGGTAAGCCCTGCCACTGTCTGTCTCACAGAAGCCATTTCTATGATAAATTGAACATTATATCATATCTCAGGATAGCTAATCTCAGTTTCACAATCAGCAGTTTCAGATTATCTTTATTTTTTTTACCATGGTGATTTATGTCCTAGGATATCCTCACATTCTTTGGTAACACTGTTAAGAGTATACAGAACATTAACTCAGCTGAATCATCTCCTACATGTTTGTTTTGAGCCATTATAATTTTAAACAGGCAAGTTCCCAGGGTATATTGCATGTTTTCTGTTCCAGCCCACTCTACCTTATATTCCTTCAAGAAAACAGCAATTAATGTGGAGTTTTAAATAAATGTAAAAAGACTTGAAATGTTTATTTGGTACAATATTACATTTAATTAAAATCTGATATTGTTTTAGGATTATGATCTAAACAAGTTTGGGAATGGGGAGTAATACATTGGTTTTTTTCCAGACCAATTTAAACCCTGAGCTTTGAAGCACAGATCTGTTCATATGTTTGGGGTTGTAGAGGCAAATTTGGGTGGTTTACAGTGGTTTGATGTATTTAGGAACACTTTAATGATAAACCAGCATAATGATTGTATTTGGATGTAGTAGAACAGCATGGATGAAACTAGGATCTAGGGAAAGGAATGAAATGTAACCCATTCCACAGTGCTTGATGCTGATTTTATGCCTTCTTCATGGTTTGGCAGCTGTCTCTGGCCAGCACGTCCTAGGAGTTGTACTGCAAGCAAGCATATAAATTTCTATAGATTTGTGCAGAGGGAAGGGAAAGATGAGGTGCATTCAAGAGTGATTTTCCCTCTAAAAGAATTGCCTTCAAATTTAGGAGGTGGAAAAATGAAAACGTTAACTGGCATGAATTATCATGTCTAGAAGGACTATTATCTCTTCATCTCTCAACAGAATTTAATGGTTGCAACAGCACAGGGTTGCCACAGATCAAAGAACAAGAGCAGTACAACAGCATGAATGGTAGGTAAAAAGTAAAATCCTTCTTGGAAAATAACTACAGGTTCTTCTGTAACACAATGTATATACTCAGACCAGATTTACGTTAGTGTATATTTGAGTCACTTGTCATTTTCATCTGTCTGAATCTAGAATCAGCCCCTAATTTATTGGTACTGTCTGTTACTGCTTATGGTTTCCCTTAAAGCAGCAACCAGAATTCCCAATCATCATCAAATTAAATACAAGCATTTTTTTCCACAGAGAGCTTTTATTTTCCTTGATGTCAAGACAAAGACTATCACTCACCCATGATATCTAGACAGAGACTTTGGCAGAGATGATGTCAGTAGACTACAGTGAGTGGGATGAGTGTGCCAGTAAGAGCCTTTGCAGTTTTAGTTAAACTAAGGAAGAACAAATAGTAAATACAATAGTAACTTTGATCCTTGTTACCATTGCTCTGCAAAGGGTAGGACTCATTCTCTCCTGCCTACATAAAGCTACAGATAGGTTCTGTTTGAGAAAAAAGTGTTCACTTGTCTCATTACAGCATTTGCAAATGGAGGTGTTTGCTGTGTATTGTAATGAGGACTGTCCTTTAGGGCATTTGAGCAGAAACCAATAACTCTGACAGTTTCATTCATTAACATTTGCATTTAGGTAATGATCAAAAGAGACAAAAATGCCAGAATGGATATTTTCTGCACCAGTTTTTTTAATATTTAACACTTAGGGCATTTTGGAATATTTCTTCAAATGCGCTTAAAACTGGATTTTCTGTTACATTAAAGTCAATTCAGTAATGCAGATGCTGAGGGGCAAAATACATATACTTCATGCTTACTCAGAAGCTGATGATAAGATGCTCCAAAGCTGATGATAACAGATAATATTTCCAAAAGGCCATCTGTCAGAATTGAGTAAGTGAAATGCTCCTTACCTTCTAGCTTACAGTTTTGCAGTTCAGAACTTTCTCATGCTAGGAATTGCTTTCTGGGAAAATTGAATCTAGAACATGTCTTATGCTGCATCAGGGAACGGAAACAAACCAAAAGATCATCTGTTATGTTCTTCTCCTCCTCCCTCTACCCCAAAAACAGAGAGCTCAAAGAGAAGAGAGCAAGAGAGAGAGAGAATCACTGCTCGTTTCCCATGCTATCCTTGGATTTCTTCTTTTTTCATCCTCCAGTTAAGCTAGCAATGAAAAAACATAGGGATGTAATTAAATTTAGGTTAGGAGTCTCTATCCTGAAATTTATCATTATAGGACTAGGACTAATTTCTTATTTCTATGTCATAGTGATACTGCCTGCTCAGTGTCCACGGTGGTACAGTTGCTGTCTTGATTGTAGAGACTTTGCTGCAGAAAGCTGGCCACCCAAAGTAAGATCCAGGATGATGAAATCCTCTGCCTCTTCATGCCAGTTCTACATACAGAAAGGTAAATGCAATGCCTTCTAAGAAATACCTTTCCCCTTATAACAAAACACAGCTTTAGTTGTCATAATTTTGACAAAAACTGTGAAATACTTACAAATACTTACCATCAGTGCTAATTAAAGGATAGTGAGAATATATTTGCAAATATTTGCATTAACTGATTGTCTTCTAAAAGGGTTCAGGAGCTAGGTTTGTGGTCCTGTCAGTAAAGTGCAAGCAGTTGGTGAGTTAGAATGTAAGATTTCGGGGCTAGCAGCTTTCCTGGGGACGCTATCCTGAGAGGTTTGTCCTTTTTAGGGGTGATACTGTCCAAGGGCCAAAAATGGCATTTCTTCCAAACAACCTCTCCTGTAGCCTAAATGAAAGGGTTCAGGAGCCAAGTTTGTGGTCCTGTCAGTAAAGTGCAAGCAGTTGGTGAGATATAAGATTTTGGTGCTAGCAGCTTTCCTGGGGACGCTATCCTCAGATCTGCCACCCAGGCAGCTGAAATGAAGTTTGGAGAATTTTGGTGTTCCCTTATATTATAATATGTGAGCCATTATAATTTTGCCCAGCTGTATTTTCTTTTTAGGCCATTTGTTTTATTTTTATTTTTTCTGTTCTTTTCAGATAGTAAAAAACTGCTTTCATGCCTAGGATATGAAGAACCATAGGAACAGCTTTACAAAGCTTTATTTCTCTTTGTTCTCCTTTTTTATTTTTACCTTAGGTAGGCATTTAGCTACACTTAAACTTTATTCTTCTGCTTATCCATACTTATAAAGCAAAGATATGCAGACTGTGTTAAGGATATTTGTTTCCCTTTAAAGGTTACTGCTAAAATGTGCTACACATTGCTATTTTTTTAATTGAATTAAGAGAACCTTGGAAATTAAAAGCTGCAATTTATTTATTTATTTCCTCACTAGATTTAAAAACAAAATTCTTGCTTTATTCTTAGTTATGAAATTGATTGCATTTGGGAGTTTGAAATGTAGATGGAATTATGTGAAAAAAAAATGGACAAATAGTCATGAGTTTTAAGCATTAATAATATTAATACTAGAAGGAAGATTTTTTTTTTCAGAAAAAAACATATACTACATGTTTTGGTGATCAGTCATGTTATGTTAGTTACAGACAGGAGTGTGAAATTGCCTTCTGTTCTACATTCTCATTGATATGAAGGACAACACTCATGTGGGCTTTAATGGATGGAGTATTACTTTTTTTTTTTTTTTCTTCTTGGGAGACATCTAAAGTCATGGAATATAAGGTTAAGATTACCAAAAGAAAAGAGCTGAGTTCCCAATTAATATTTTTACAATGCCTATAATCTCCTAACATTGACCATCTTATTTTCTTCAATGTTGGTTCCTCCTGTTTATCCTTGGCCAGTGAACTCCTTTAGCCTGGTATATTTTCAACTCTATTATGGACTTATAACCACGATTTACAACTGAATGTGCATCATAATCACATTTACTCTTCTGTAAATAAAGAAGTTTTTTGGCAGAGCATTTTAAAGTTGATCGTGGTGAAAGATGTGTTGATCACACATCTGTATTCACAAAATGAAAATTCAGCAGTTAATTCATGACAAACTCAGATTCTGTTAGGAAGGCCTGTAGAAAATATTGTTATTGTGAGTCCCCACTAATGAGTATAAACTATTTGTTTGCTGAAATAAGTGAAGGAGAATTTTCAGAAGGTTTAATCTCTCCATTTCAATGGAAAACTTGGTAAAGAGCTCAGCAGTTGCAACCCATGAGTATTCTGGAAATAATCTGTAACCATGATGAACTACTTTAGTTTAGACATAGGGAGATTCTTAGCAAGAAATCATTACCATAATTATTCCCTGTGTCAGATAAAAGAATTCTATTATTAAGACAGTAAGTCTGTCTTATTTCATTTCTCTATCAGATTTCAGATATAAATACATACACGAATTCTATGAAAAGAATGTATATGTGACAAAACTTATATGAACATTGTTTCAAAAGTTGTTATAGGCCCTATTATTCTGGCATTTTTGTGGAACATTTAATTACATCTCATCTCTCTGGGACAAAGAGACTGTTTTCAGTCTGTAACAGTAAACTAACCAATCAGTAAATAATGAAAACAACAAAAAAAGTAATAAATGTTTTGATGAAGTTGAATGGGTTGATGAAGGGTTAATTTATTTTCAAATAAAATTTTCTGTTCAGTGAAAAGGGAAGTTTTCTGCACTTCTTTTACCAGATGACTCCTAAGTCTCCAATAACTCTGCTCTGGTTTTCCTGATTTTGTCTAGGAGGTAAATCTGAGTGAGGTGATCAAAGATGCACAATTACTTCTTATTCACTGGAGCAATTATATTCCACACACAATATTGATACCATTTAAAAATCTTCTATTTTAAAAAATCTTCTATTTTCAGGTTTCTGTACTTTTCTAAAGGAATTCTGGGACTTAAGGCTGTCTTCACTGCTGTTACTGAATATCTAGGACCAGGCCTCTTATGTTTAGCAAGCTCATTGTAAAAATTAGTCCAGGTACATTTACAGGCCAGGACAAAACAGTGTTGCAGTTATGAAGTAAGTTGGCATAATACAATAAATTAATTAAGATGTATCACATCTTGCTATAATGTTGAAAACATATTAATCATCATCATTTATGGTACTTAACTAATATTTGGCATAAATTTTAATCTGAAGCCATTATCAAATGACATGGTAACCACTATTAACTAGAAGCATGTTTCGACCCATCATTAGTAAACAAAATTCTGCAATATTGCATCCATGTCAGTATTTCCTTCTACATTCTTATTATTTGAAATGTAGTCTTGCATATTTTTTTATTGCTCATCTTGAACGTGGGTAGGTTAAGAAACCACCACCCATTCAGTTTCTTAAAGTGCTCATCATTATTCTGACTGAAATATCATGAAGGCATTGAATTCTGACATTTGTGTAGTTAAATACATGAACAATGAAAATGCAGTTGCTAATGCAGCAAATAAATTATGATCCTTTATTTCAGTATTTGTGCCAGACCATTACATCTTACTGTAAAACAGACAAACTGTAAAAAGTAGTGGGTCATATAATTATAGTTGAAATACAGTAGGGGAAAAAAAAAATTGAACATATTTAAATGCCCTTTTTCAGATTAATAGCTCAGCAGTGTACACTGTAGGCAGTAATTGTGCTGAATGTAGTAACTTCTGAGTTCTGTGTAGTGCCAAAGCAAATTATTTGAGTAACAATGGAGGTGAAAGCCATTTCAGAAATAGATTACACAATCAGCTAGATTTATATATAATATTCTTACATACCAGGACTTCTTAATTTCAAAATGGACTCAAATTCTATACTATGTTATGCAGAAAATAAGGCTAGAGTTGTGCTAGGTATTTCATTCTAAATTATCTGGCTTTGTAAGGAAGCTGGACATGCGTTTTTCAACAAAGTATTTCTTTCTTTGTTGTTTTGTGTTGTTTGTTTGTTTTAATTAAATTAGAAAAAATACGAAGTAGTCAAGTGACTTCGGTTTTCCTGAGTTTTAGAAAGCTCAGCAGAAGATAAGACTTTGGTGAACAAAATCTACTGAGGACAAGAGCTATGGACAAGAGCTATGTTAGAAAGCAGTTTGCAAAGTATTTTCACTTGAGGCAGAATTTATTATAACCTGGGAAATGTTCTAGGAGCCAAGTGACTGCTTTCAGCTTCTATTATAGTTGACAAATTAGAATAAAAAGATTCCAACAGATTCCTTGCAAACTGGATCATATCCCTACTGGGTTCCTGTAAATAACACTATGTTTTCAAGTTAATTCTGTCAAGACTGAGAGGGGCACTCCAACAATGCATCTGATTTACTGTTTTGTACTGGCCATTATCTAGAATATCATGTGTTAAATTGCTATATGCATATTTATGTTGCTATATGTAATGCAAAGAAGAAAGACAAGGAAAAGAAGATGGGGAAATTTAAGTTACTAGAAATGGTGAGTAAATAAAGATGTCCTATTCAACATTTTGGGGATTGAATTGGATTAGGGGATGAGGGGATTGAGTCTACCCTTAGTAAATTTGCAGATGACACCAAATTGGTGGGGAGTGTTGATCTGCTGCAGGGTAGGAAGGGACCTGGCCAGGCCAGGTCAATAGGCTGAGGGCAGTGATGTGAAATTCAACAAGACCAAGTGCAGGATCCTACACTTTGGCCACAATATCCTCATGCAGAGCTACAGACTGGGGGTGAGTGGCTGGAGAACAGCTTGGTTGAGAGGGACTGGGGAGTGCTGGGTGACAACCAGCTGAAGATGAGCCAGTGTATGCCCAGGTGGAAGGGAAGGCCAATGGGATCTTGGCTGGGATCAGGAATGGTGTGGCCAGCAGGACTAGGGATGTGATTCTCCCCTTGTGTCTGGCACTGGGGAGGCATCATCTGGAGCACTGGGGGCAGTTCTGTCCCTGTTCCAGAAGGACATTGAGGGGCTGGAGGGTCCAGAGGAGAGAGACAAGACTGGGGAAGGGACTGGAGGGAAAGTCTGATGAGGAGAGGCTGAGGGAGCTGGGGTTGTTCAGCCTGGAGAAGAGACTCAGGGGAGACCTCATCACTCTCTACACCTGCCTGAAGGGAGGTTGCAGGCAGGTGGGTGTCAGGCTCTTCTCCCAGGCAACCAGTGACAGAAGGAGAGGCCATGGCCTGAAGCTGCAGCAGGGGAGGTTTCGGTTGGATATTTGGAAGCACTTGCTCATAGAGAAGGTGATCAGACCTTTGACTGCACTGTCCACTGAATTGGTGGAGTCACTGTCCCTGGAGGCATGTAATGAAAGTCTGGCATGTGTGGCAGACTGCATGGCAGACAATAGTGCCATGGTCTAGCCAACGTGATGGTGACAGGTCATAGGCTGGACTAGTTGATCTCAGAGGTCTTTTCCATCCTCCATAATTCTGTGCTTCTGTACATTACACAGTGCATGCATTTTTAGAAGTCAAACAACAGAAATATCAGAAAAGATGGGAGTTGTCTTTATGACTTCACTTTGCAGTCACATAGCCTGTATAAAATAATTACAATATTTACATCATTTTTTAATCTGCTGGAATAAGTTGCAGTCAACATTCTGAATATTTTTTTTCTGTAACTTGATATTTGGAACTTTTAATTTATCCTGGAGAACACAGAATAATGTAAAGCAAAGGAGATGTTTATATATCAACTTGTGTATGTTATGTACTTGATGTGAAACATATTTCTGTTTTGAATGCTTATGTTTGATGTCTATTCAATTTATTTTGCTGAAGCATGAGGTCTCTCTTTGACTCTTGAAAAACCTTTTAGGGCACAAGTTGACAAAATATATTCTTCTCTATTTTTTTTAGTAGTCATCGTGACCTATGTGATCAAATGGAATTGCTTGAAAAACAAGATCTACAATGCAGTGAAGGTGAGGCTAATATTTAATGTAATCTGACTGGGTTTTTTAAGAGAATGTGCATACAAGATCAAGATGCTGAAGCACAGAACGTAGCAGTGAAATTTTCATCATGAACAGACAGTCCTTCAGTTCCAATTTTACTCTATGAAGCAGATTTCCATTATTGACATTGAAAATATTAAATAATCATATCAAGGACTAGCTTAGTTATACACTCAAAAAACTTGAGAAACTTTAATTCACATATTCTCTCTTGCTGTATGGTAAATGATATATTTTTCAGAATTTTTTTTTCTGACATGATTCTTTAAATTAAGAAAATTAATAAATAAAACCACTAATAAAACTGCTGAATATTGATAGGAATCCTATTTAAGATTTATACTTTACCTCTTCCAAGTGGTACTCTGCTACTCTGACACTTAGATGCAACATTGAATAGGCTTCTCAAAAATACCTGTGACAGAGGACAAATCCTGATTTTTAGTGATACTGACATAAGCCATAATAATGAAGTCCTGCAACAATCATCAGAGAAGGTAGGCTGCTTATGTGCATCTCTCTGTAAACTTTTCAAGTAGTTACTTCCAAATGTGATTAATATGATGCAAAAAAACTGCAGAGAGGTCATTTTTTGATGCTGTTTCTGGTCAGTCTTGGAAGAGCTGCCCTAAAAAGACACATAGGGAAGGAATTCACTGTTATTGTATGTACTGTGTATGACATTAACAGTCTCTGGTCAGCATATGAAATTGATATCCATGTATTTCACCATGTAGAATGAAGCAGATACTTCTGAAATTACCCATCCATTTGTAATCACTCTTTAATGAAGATATTTAATGGCCTACTAGTTAAGGAAGTTCAATGACATATGGACAGAACAGGTTCTCTGCAGAATATTGACTAAGCACCTTAAAATACACATGTGTGTTTATCACACAGAACAAGGGGACTAAGTATATATGTCCTTATTCATCAGTATTTACTATTTCTATACTGCTTTTTGTGTGATTTCTAGACTTATTGTTCTCAGCTAACTTCATCTTGTAGATAAATCATAAATTGATGGTAACCAGAATGTCACTGTGGTAGCATTATTTGTGTCAAAGATATTACATCTTCATTGGAAGTCTATCAGGAAAATTCAGGAGAGTAAATAACACTGTGTATCAGTTCTAAGCATTTCTAACTTTTTTTCCTTTTCCCTTAAACCTATGTTGTAATTTACATTCACTTTCAACTCAGTAAGCAGTTTCCTTTTCTGCTTGAATAGATGTCACTAAAAGGCAATAAAGAATATGTAAATCTGCTGTGCTGTGTTCTCTGAGGTTCATGGAGTGTAGAATAAAACCAATTGTTATTATTCTGATTGTTGTACATTTACAGTGTTTACTTTAGCCAAGGCAAGTTGACATGACTTATGGAAATTAGTTAAGAGGGAGTAGAGATAGGTACAGATCCTTCATAACATCTTTATTTGATTACATTTCACATATGTTAAATGAGGTCTGGAAGGGAAGATAGCAAAGTCCTCCAGTTTAAAAATTAGATATGGATTAATCTTTTCCAGAAATAAGATTCTAAAAGTTTTTGTCAGTTGTGAATTAAGCAAATGGCTTTTTTTCCCTTTCTCAGCTTTTTGTTTGTTTGGTTTTGTTTGTGTGTATTTTGGTTTTATTTTTGGTTTGTTTGTTTGGCTGGTTTTCTTTGTTGTCGTTCGTTGGTTTGGGTCATTTGGGTCTCCTTGTTACACTGTCTTTAACACCTTTAAATGATCTTGCCCTCATCACAAGCCTCTAAAAACAGGTAAAATGTCAAATTGTAGAAATGCTGGTCTATCCTCAGTTTTTGCAATGCTACTACTGCATGGCTTAGAAAGTGTTGTGGTAAAGTTTTTAATAGTTCTCATTTTAAGATGTTCATTTCAATGCAGCTCATTAAGATTATCTCTAAGGCCAACTTTGAAGGTAAGTTCAGAAAGGGGATTTGGCTTTTCACTGGATGTCTGTAGGTCACCTTGCACTCATTTCTGATAGCTGTCTAATCTCCAAGAAGCTGCTGTCTAAATTTAATATTCAGATCATGTTTCAGTGCTTAAGTTTCTATCATCAGATTCTTACCTGCCTGCTACCAGCTGTGCACTATGCATGCCTGGGACCATTCAGCTTTAGCTGCTGTTATAATGTAGGAGTACATCAATTAAGAGTTTTGGAAGCCTTGGTTTTTGGATGCCAGATATGAATCCAGAAGCCTGGTGATATGTCTGCCCAGATGCTCATACTAGCATTTTCCCCTTCTGCTCCCAAGTGCCCCAAACTGATTTCTGGTCAGGATTTACAAGATTCTGATTGTAGTCCTCAGTACTAAAACAAATGGGTGTGTTACAATGCTAATTTCTCTTCAGAATTTTTCACTTCAGAATTTTTCTTCTTCAAAATGCATTTGTAATACTTATTTGCATCACAGATTAAAGTTTACCATTGGATGTCCTCTTAAGGTACATAGTTATATTTTCCAAACTGTTGATCTCTTTAAGTACATTAGCTTCAGATGTTCATCTATCTGGTAGACTGTATACAGATTATTTACCTTTCTGTTTTTATGTGAGACAGGGTAAAGATATATGCAGTGCAACTCCCTTGGAATGCAGATTTCAGTTGGTTTTATACCACACTATATGGATTAGAGAGAATGCTAAAGTAAAGAAATGCTTTTAAAGAACTGGTGAAACTGCAGCTCAAGTACTGTGTTCAGTTTTGGGCACCTCAATACAAGAAAGACACCAAGGTGTTGGAGCAGATCTAGAGAAGAGCAACTGATGAAGGGCCTGGAGAACAAGTCTTATGAGGAGTGTCCAAAGGTACTGGGGCTCTTTTAGTTTAGGGGAGATCTTGCAGCTCTCTACAAGCACCTGAAAGGACATTGCAGAGAGGTAGGTGCTCATCTCTTCTATCAAGAACAAGAGGGAATGGGCTCAGTCTGCATCAGGGGAGGTTTAAACTGATCATTAGGAATTTTTTTTTTCACTGAAAGGGTTGTGAGGCATTGAAACAGGCTGCCCAGGGTGGTGGTTGAGTCCCTGTCCCTGGATGTGTTTAAAAGCTGTATAGGTGTGGTACTTGGGGTTAGGGCTTAGTGGTGGACTTGGTGGAGTAGGGTTAATGGCTGCTGATATTGATAGGGATGATAGTGAAGTTTTTTTCCAACATTGATGATTCTATGATTAAAAACAATACAAAACCATAGACTGGATTTTAGACACCACGTATTTAATGCAACAAATATTCATGTGTACTTTAATCTGGTCACCTCCAGCTATTGATCTCATTCTGTCCTTCTTCATGTAGAGTCCTGGCAGCCCTTTTCAACACAGGTATGAAAAACAGTTGTTCTTCACTTTACTGCTTACATCTTTGTCAGTTTTTGTTATCTTTATCTTGGCTACTACTGTTTTCCTCCTCACCTCCCAACATCTCATCCCTTATATTTGCCTTAAATGGTATTTCCAATACCTTATTCTATTCTGTGTTGTTACAGATCAGTGAAGCCCAAGGGTGTTAATCCTTTCTCTGTGGAAGAATACATTTCTGCAGAAAGGCCAGTGTCAGCTGTAAAGTGTTATTAGATTGCCTATAATTAAGTACATTTTCTGTAGAATACCTAAGGCTCATTGAACAGTTGGAGGTCCCTGCCAGGCTGTTGCATTATTTACAGGATAATTTGGCATTGGGACTGCCTTAACAGTTTTTAACTTGGAAAATCTTTACATTAGGGCAGTCTTCATTTACATCTTCCATGTCACTGAACAGATGGTCATTTCATATGTAAGAAAACTTTTATTGGAATCCAAGCTGCATACAACTTCTATGAAGAGCTTTCTAAGAGGAAAGCAATGAACAAGCTTTCAGTGGCCACAGATAAACTATAAAAATCACCCCAAACCTTAGCACTGAAAGGCCAGGTAAGCAAATTTCAAGAAACAGAAATCTGTCATTCCCAGGTCCACTTGGGAGATAATTTTTTTCCTTTTTCCAGGCCAGGCAATTTGCCTTTTTTCTCTTGACAAGAATATTGTGTAACAGAAACTGGGGTTCTGACTGAATGGAAGGAAAAAACTACTTTCTGTAACGTGCTAAACCAGTCAGTAGGCATCTGACATAATTTTATATGGAATATTAATTTTCTACCAGTTTTCCAAATTCCTTACATGTGTGTCATTTTATTAATGGATGCTATAATCTTATTGAAAACTACTAGTCTCTTTTTCACAGTAAATAATTTCATTGTTGGAAAATTGTGTTTATTACATTTAATCTTTAAAAAAAAATATTTTTCATGACAGATATTAAAACCTTGTTAAATTTTGTTGGAGCTTTTGTTTTATCTTAGGTTAGTTTCTAAAAAACCAAACAATTTAATAAAGTCTGTAGAAGAACAGTTTCTACAAGTGGAAATTTTGGGTTTTAACTTAGAATTCTTATCTAGAGAATCAAATGGTTGAAGCCAATTCTAAAAAATTCCCTTAAATAAAAAGGATTCCTGATTGTAAGATCAGCAGTAAACAACTTACACTTTTTTTTTTTTGCCATTGTAACTACACAGAAAACAGTGTTTTCCACTGGAATAGTAACATCAGTGTATTTTAGTGAAATTTCTTCTTTCATAGAATGAAGGTACATCTTGCTCATTCAATGAGAGGTAGCACCACCCTATGCCCATTTGTTCTGCTTACATACTGCCCTGCATGATTTCTCCATCCTGTTCTTGGCTCTATTACTCTTTTTTTAATTTTATTTTTTTTCCCAGTACAGCAGCTTTTAATGTGAGAGACCTCCACATCAGGGATTATTTCTTTCAGATATGTTTGAGCTCAAAATTCTGTCTGTAAATTTGTTCTAATTTTATGCAGTGTTATAAACAAAAGACCACAATTACTTGATTCTTGGTAAGGACATGAGAGTACTCTGATGCACACTTAGGATGGCATCATCAGTTGGTGAGGCAAGTAATTCTGTCAGTGATATCATACTGTGTATTTCCTGGCAAGCTCTTTAGCTTTTCATTTCAACAAGATCACAACAGAACCTGGATTAGTTTAGGAATGAGGGGTGTTAGAGTGTTGTTGAAATTCCTGGACTTCATTAGTACTGAATAGTAATTTGTGTAGCAAAAGTTGTACTTGTTCTACTACTTTCAGTATTTTACATTTAAGCTTTGTTGTGTTAGATATTCTGCTACTATATTTATCAAATGATCTAGGGGTTACTCTTATCTGAAAGTTGATCACAACATCTGGTAAAGCCAACTGTTTTGTTGTTTGCTGAGCTATACTGATACCAAACAGAATTTGGTATTATTAGACTAGGAAACAGGTAGGTAAAAAAATATTTTACTAATTTGTTGATACCATAGTCTTCACATCTGCTACAGAATATTGCACCACAGAACACATTCTTGGAACCATTAGCAGTAATAAACACTACTGTGTTCCTTATGTGGCAGCTCTGTCACAAATAACATGAATTATAATTAACTTTTATTGAGTGGCTCAGCAGTGGACTATTACAATCTCCTGTGTTCTTTTGTGGAGTTTAAATTGCATTTTAAACTTCGAGCACAGTGCAAATAAATGTATGGGTCTGGAAAACCCATGTCTTTGACTCTTGATTCCTAATTTGTCAATATTTCATATTCTATGTAAAAGTAGTGTGACTGTTAACCATTCATATTGATTCATAGCTGTCTGTGGGTTTTTTGTGTAATTTCCTCAGCCTTACTGCATCAAAGTGTCTACATGTAGGATGCTTTTATGTGTAATTCAGTGACAGAGAACAATGCTGCAAAGCACAGCTATGCTTATTAGTTGTAAAGTTTGTAAAACAGTATTTAAAATAACATAATTTATTGACATGTTCAAGATAAATGCTACTCTTCTAGTAACTACACAACATTTTGCTTTCCTTTCTTTCTTAGATCATGACTTTCTGCAGACATTATGAGACCCACTCTCAAAGTAAGTGCCTCCATATTTAATCACTTTTTAAAAGTGATTAAAAAAACCTGCATATTTAATCCACTGTGCTGTGGAATTTCATGGCAACAGCCATCAGCAACCTTTTTAGAAAGAAAGTGTTTGATGTAGGTATTGAACTTGAATGGCAGATGTTTTGGTTCTTAGGTTATTCCTAAACGTGTCTGACATTACCTGAAGAAAGAATCATTCTTTTTTTAAGAAGGTTAGTGCACTATTATTAAGGTCATAATGTCTGTCTGTATTTTATGTGACTCAATAACAATATATCAAAACAGGCAAGATCTATAAGCCCAGAACAGTAACTGGAGGTGGTTATAGAGGGATGGATGAACACTAGCTCTTCCCTTAAAGCTTTTCTCTAACTGCCCTGTAGATATTCTGTTATTTCCAGACATTTGTATCTGTAGTATATTGGCTCCATTCTGGCACTAACGTGAGGTCAGCACCTTACAGTTGTCATGGTCATGCTCTGTTTTCAGATGTGAAAGGGTGGTAAAAATGTGAATAAAATGTGAATAAAGGTAAAGAATTTTCTTAATCTGAAAGTCTCCTGTTGCTTGGATTCAAAACCCTGCTTTAAAAAATAATTTAAAAAATAATAATCTAGAATACTGAAAAAGAGAACAGTGTATATAAAAATGTTAAACATGGTCAATGAGTATAACTAAGTCCTATAGTAGTAGCTGTGAGCTACTATACCCTAGTGGTGGAAAGATCAGAAATATAGTGTCTAGATTGCTAAAGTAAGTCTTCATTAAAAAAATAATCAATATATTAATGATCTTTTGAATAAAGATTTATTTGTGTGTGTGTTTAGATGTAAACTGGCTTTAATTTGGAAAGAGACTGTTACAAAAAACAATTTAGAGGCTCAGGCTTGTATATGCCATTTACTATTCATTTGTAAACTTTCAAAGATATTTATACCTCAGAGATAGTTATCTATTCCTATTTCACCCTCTGCTCCTATCAAAAGTAATAAAAATGTAAATAAGTGTACAGTGCTATCAACTTTTTAGGTTAGGTGCTTTGTAAGTCAAGATTATCAACACTAGATTGAGTAACTAGTGGAAGTCTTTGAATCTTCTTTTTTTCTTACAGTGGAAATAGAAAAAGAAAATCAAGGTAATTCCAGTTTGTTTTTATAGTGCTTATGTCTTTTTCCTCTGTAATACTAAATGAAAACATAAAACAAAATGCATTCCTCCACTCAACATTTATTTTCTATATAAAACTTCAGCAATAATGTCTTTTCCTCTTACATTTGGCTTGTGTTGATTGAAAAGTTTTCCATACTTACCAAGCTCACACTTTGTCTGAGTTCATGAATTATGCAACTATAAATGCAATTTCCTGCATTTACAATAATAGCTTTAATTGTGTAATTCAATGCTATATAGAGAGAGCTCATTCATAAACTATAAAATATGTTAGAAAAATTTCTTACATGGGTGAGTATTCTTGGGCAAAGAGCTCAGATCAATATGGTAATTTGTCTAATAATATTTCTGGGCAGGGCTGATATTCCTTAGCTACAATATTTTCAGGAGCACTTTCACCAGATTAAGTATGAGGAGGAGACCAGTGGTATTTTGGTACATATACCAACAAGATTTTAGTAACTTCATTTTTTCTTCCTTACAGGAGGTTTATAAATACACATGGACATGAAGAACATGTGGTAGAATAAGACATCAGTAGATGTTTATCCCTTGTAATTCTACTGTAGATCATTTAATGTAGTTATCCTCAACAACATCCAGATTATTATATTGGCACCACCTTATGATGTCTGTTTTATGCCATGAATTAATGAGAAGGAAGTCAAAGAATTATTCATTTTGTTAGTGAACAATCATAATGTGATAATACAATTAGAAATCATTAGTATTTTGCTTCACATTACATTTAATTTGCAACGGATCTGTGATCTCTGAAAACCAACTAAACCTCAAGACATGCAGGATTCAAGAGAGAGGAGAGCTCTACAAGTTTCATCAGGTGACACTGCAGAAAATGTTTTGTTTTTTTTTTTCACTTGAAACCTTTAAAATAAAATGTCCTGTTACTTTTGACCAGTTAACTATATTTACTTTTATCTGGCTTCCATTTACTCAGAGTCAGTGCAGAATTTATATCATAAACTTCAAAAACTTGATGTGCAGGTTTGAAAGCACTCAGGTTCACCTAAAAGTATTTAGATATTTTAGAATAGTTTAGCCTTTTGTAAAACCTTAATGCTTTCCAGCCTACATTTTAAAACAATTGCCAAACTATTTTCCACAGGCAATGCCTGCTTGAGGATGATGAATGCATATTAAATTTATTATTATTATTATTATTATTATTAT
>JAOEGS010039877.1:0-14544 GCA_025447755.1 Corythornis vintsioides
CCCCCTCAGTCTCCTCTTCTCCAGGCTAAAGAGCCCCAGCTCTCTCAGCCTCTCCTCAGCAGGGAGATGCTCCACTTGCCCTTTGCATGCCAAAGCCACCACAGCACCACAGGGACCCTCACCATCCTCACCAGCCTGGCTGGGCTGTCTGTGGAACACCCACAGTCCAGTCCTGGCCCTGGCAGGCTCAGAGAGCCCCATCCTGCTGCCAGCTCTCACAAGACAGAGTCAGTGAGGCTCTGGCTGCTTCTCCTCTCCTCAGCCCAACGGAGCGAGGTCTCCGAGCCAGAGGAGCAGCTGTCCCCAGCCACACGGTGGGTAGCTGCAGTGGCAGTGAGCAGCTGGCATTGCCCACGGGCAGCTCCAGCCCTGGGAGCTGGAGGAAAAGTCCCTTTGGTTTGTCCTTGGGTGTCAGCTTCGTGTGATGCCTTTGCCAAAGGCTCTGCTGCACCAGGTGCTGCGGGAGCAGAGGTTGCTGTGAGCAGCTCCCCTCCATCCCACCCTTACTTCCAGGGTAAATCCCCACCCTGCTGCCTATCAGAGCCCTCTCCTCAGACACTGGAGTGAAGCACATGGAAGCACAAAACCATGCAATTACACAATCATTTGGGTTGGAAAAAGGAAAAGATCTTTCAGCGTTTGGAGTCCAACCATCCCTCAGCAGTGCCACCACTGCCCCATGGCCCTCAGCACCACAGCTCCAGGGCTTGGAAACCCCTCCAGGGGTCACGGGGACTCCACCCCTGCCCTGGGCAGCCTGGGACAGGCCTGGACAACCCTGGAGGGGAAGAAATTGTTTCTCAGCTCCAACCTCAGCCTCCCCTGGGGCAACTTGAGGCCAGTTCCTCTTGTCATTGTTGGTTGTTCCCTGAGAGCAGAGCCTGACCCCCCCTGGCTCCACCTTCCTGCCAGGAGCTGGAAGAGCCAGAAGGTCTCCCCTGAGCCTCCTTTGCTCCAGGCTGAAGCAGCCCAGCTCCCTCAGCTGCTCCTCCCCACACTCCTGCTCCAGCCCCTTCCCCAGCTCTGTTGCCCTTCTCTGGTCACACTCCAGCCCCTCCATGTCCTGCTGGGAGTGAGGGGCCAAAAACTGACCCTGGAATTGGAGGGGGCTTGTCCCTGCCCTGGTCCTGCTGACCACACCGGTGCTGACACAAACAGGAACAAACCCCTTGTGCTGCCGTGGGGAGAACCCTAGCCAGGCTTAACCCACCAGTGCTCTGCTCTTTGCCATCTCCACGACCCCCTCCTGCCCCACGGGGGCTGGCAGAGGCTCACCCGAGGGAGGGGCTGGGCTCACCTGGTTCCAGAGCTGAGTTTAAGGGCAGAAGCAGCAGCCAGCTGGGCTGTCTGGGTTCAGCAGAGCTGCTGTTAACATCAGGCACTGCTGACAGTGCAATCCCTGGCTCTGACACACTAAGCCCACCCACACACAGCCCTGCTGACCCAGCAGCCTCCCAGGCACAAATGCCACAGCCTCTCCTCTGAAGCTACAATAGAAAAGGTATTGCTGTCAGCCAAAAAAAAAACACCAGAAGGGCAGAGCTGTGAGAGGCATCCTCGGGTGCTGGGGACAGATGTGTCCCCATCTTAGAATGACAGACTGGTTTGGATTGGAAGGGACCTTTCAAGATCATCTCATCCAACCCCCCTACAGGGAGTAGGGGCATCTGCACCCAGAGCAGGGTGCTCAGAGCCCTCCCAACCTCCCCTGGGATGCTGCCAGGGCTGGGGCAGCCACCACCTCTCTGGGCAGCCTGGGCCAGGCTCTGCCACCCTCAGCATCAACAATTTCTCCTTCTCTCCAGTCTAAATCTCCCTCTTTTAGTACAAACCCATCAGCCCTTGTCCTTTCCCAACAGGTCCTGAACAAAACTCTGTCCCCATCTCTGACAAGCCCCCTGAAGATCTCTGAAAAGCCCCAAGAAGATCTCCCTGGAACCTTCTCTTCTCCAGGCTGAACCCCCCCAACTCCTGGTTGAACAACCCTCTTCTCACACAAGGCTCCATGGGGAGCCCCAGGACAGAGTTTGAAGCCTCTTGGGAGTCAGATAAAAACAATGAGGAGGAGGAGCAGAGGAAGAGTTGAGAAACCCCAAGTAACAGTGAGGATAAAACAGATCTGCAGCAACACCAACCAAAAGTCCAGCCAGCAGAAAAGCCCCGTGGACACACACTAGGTCCAGGCACTCACACGTGTGATATAACCTGGCTGGGAGGACTCAGCAACACTAGGGAATGATGCTGATGCTGATGATGATGAGGGAATCCAGAGGAAGGCACAGCCTCCTTGGACAGATCTGATCACAGATACCCTTACACTTACAAATTAAAAAAGCAGTAAGGGATGTTGCAGGAAAAGCTGCAGCAGCTCTGAGCTCAGGGGCTGGGCCCAGCACCTCCCCTCCACTGGCCCCAGCCCCACTTCAGTGGCTGTTTGAGCAAGGACAGAGCCCAGGGTGCCACAGAATCACTGAGTGTTTGGGGTTGGAAGGGTCCTTGAAAGCTCATCAAGTCGAATCCCCTGCCAGAGCAGGGTCACCCAGGGCAGGCCACACAAGAACAGATGCAGGTGGGTCTGGAAAGTCTCCAGAGGAGACTCCACAACCTCCCTGGGCAGCCCCTGCCAGGCTCTGGCACCCTCACTGGGAACAAGTTGCTCCTCATGTTGACACAGACCCCCCCCATGCTCCATTTGCACCCCTTGTCCCATGTCCTACCCTTGACACCCTCCATCCTCCACCAGCTCCCCGAGAAGGACAAAGCACCCACCAGTTACTGGTTCATCAGCATGGTACAGCCACAGCAGCAGCTCCTGGGCCCCTCACTCCAGCCTTCTCAGCCGACTGGGATTAGGCTTGGGATAGAGATTTAATCCCAGGGCTGGGGGTTTTCTGGGTCGCTGACACGCTTTCCAGTGCTCAGGGAGCAGAGCAGCTGCCTGGAGCTGCTGAGGCCAATCCCTGCTGCTACCAAAGCAAAGCAGGAGCTGCAGTGTCTGAATTAACCCACCCACCCCAGTAGAAGGATGCCCAGAGAACACAGCCCCACTGGGTGTACTGGGAACAGCCCAGCAGGCTGTTGTTCCCACCCCACTCAGCACCTCTGCCCCAGCTGCTGGAGGTTGGGTCCATCAACCTGCCTGTGTCCCAGTGGGTGAGGGGACTGCAGGGGACAGTGTCACTTGTCCATCAGTGTCTCTGCCCCAGGACCTGGCCAGCTCTGCATCAGTGGCACCACCTCAACTGCACCATCACAAGGGTGTCTGAGCCCTGGGGGCTCTTCTTCCTACCAGATTTAGGCAGTTCTGGAAGCAAACACAGACCAACCAGAGGTTACCCACCAGTAGAACCATTAGAAATGACACACTGAGCTGGTGAACCTGTCTCCACTCAGAGCACATGCTCCAGTCAGCTCCCCAGCAGCCCAGTTGGGAATAGGCAGGCGGATTAATCACAGCAGCATCCCCAGGGGACACAGGAGGCCAGGGCTGGGAAGATGGGACACAGGATGGCAGGAGAAAGCACAACCTTTCCCCAGAGCTTCCTCCAGCACAGGGACCCAGGAAGCCTGCAAATAAACTGGTCAATCAGCTGTAAATCACTCCCCTGGCTCCAGCACTTGGACCCTCCACACACCCACCCAGAGATGCCTCCACTGGGTTTGAATCACAGAAACACAGAATGTCAGGGGTGGAAGGGACCACTGGAGGTCATTGAGTCCAACCTTCCTACCAGAGCAGGGTCACCCAGGACAGCCCACACAGGAACAGATGCAGGTGTGCTTGGAAAGTCTCCAGAGGAGACTCCACAGCCTCTCTGGGCAGCCTGGGCCAGGCTCTGACACCCTCACAGTGAAGTTTTTCCTCCTGTTGAGGTGGAACTCCCTGGGTTCCAGTTTGTGACCATTGTACCTCATCCTGTCACCACTGACCAGAGCCTGGCCCCTTCTCCTTGACACCCACCCTGCAGATATTTTAACCACTGATCAGATCCCCTCTCAGGCTTCTCCAGGCTAAACAGCCCCAGGGCTCTCAGCCTTTCCTCACAAGAGAGATGTTCCAGCCCCTTCATCATTCTCACAGCCTTCATTGCACTCTCTCCAGTATTTCCCTGTCCCTCTTGAACTGGTGAGACTAGAACTAGACACAATACTCCAGGTGTGGTCTCACCAGGGCAGAGCAGAGGGGGAGGAGAACCTCCCTCAACCTGCTGGCCAAGCTCTTCTTAATACACCCCAGGAGATCATCAGTCCATTGCTGTCCCATAGAGAGCTTATTGTCCACCAGCACTCCAAGGTCCCTCTTTCCAGAATGCCACTCAAAGTCTCCAGGAGCCTCATGTGGCCATGGACAGAGGTCAGATGCTCCTTGAGCCACCAGCACATGGCACAAGGTCACCCTATAACTGCTGCTGAGCTGGAACACTGCTGGGGAGCTGCTGGGCATACTGGAGAGGCTGAAATGAACAGCACACAGCCACCTACCCCCGGTGGAGAAGCAGCACACACTGCTACCCATCACATGTCTGGATCAAGCACCACATTTCACACGTGTAAGAACAGGTTCAGAGGGTGGAAGGGTGCTCTTTGATGATGTCTTGGGCTGCATGTGCTCAGAACCAGTTTGTCCCTGTGGGAAAGGGACACGTGTGGCAACCAGGCTACCTCAAAGTGAGTGCTGGGCACTTGGGTGGCCACCAGCACCGTGGTCTCTGGGACAGCCAGGAGTGAAGTCCTTTTAGGTGGCTCCACACCAGCCACCAAGGGTTCCCTCCCCACAAAATCTCACCCACTCAGCACCTCCCATCCCTATCCAGGCTGCTACTCTCATCCCTCCTTGCTTGGGCTCTGCCTTCCTCCCACCTCTGCTCCTCAGAAACCTTGAGAGGAAACACAACAAATGGCATGGCCAAGCCCAAGCCCTGCTCCCCTCCTTGCTCCCATGCCTTCCAAAAGCTCCAAGGCATCCAGAAGAATAGAGCAGCTGCTGCACAGTCCAGCCCCCTCTGAGCTGTGCTGTAGCAAAGCCCCTTCCCATTCATACCCTATTTCCAGCACCACCCCCAGCCCTGCGAGCTCTTCCTGACGCCCAAACTGGCTTCCTCAGCCCACTTGCTTGGCCCTGCTGTCTGCTGCTTAATTATGAGATGGGAGCTTTCCCTGCTCCAGGGACACGTCTACCCAGTGCTCTTTGTCTCCATTCCTCTAATCATCCTTTTAATTGCTTCTTTTTCTACGTGCCTCCCACTCTTCCCCCAGGGTAGACTGTGACTCCTGCTCATCGCTCCTCAAGGCTCATCTGACACCCTGGGGTGCCTCAGTCCCAGAGAGGCTGAACCCACCTGAGTGCATGAGAGCAAAGGGGTGGCTCATGGAGGGCCAGGCTTCAAATTAAGCCCTGTGACAGGGTCAGTCCATCCATGGTTTAGACCCTCACCTGCACCAGCAAGGCACAGCACGTCCCACACTGCCTCTGCCCAAATCTTCCTCCAGCATGGCAAGTCCAGGGGCAGCCCAAGGCACCTTCTCCTCCTGATCTCTGGAGCTGGTTGAGGCAGGCATGTGCAGCAGGCAGGTCACCTTCCCAGTGAAGCTCTTTCATTTACATATTTGTTTATTTATTTCTACTTACTTGCTGCTGCTCCCCACAGCTCCGGGGATATTTACATAATCAGATCATGGGCAGTTGGATGGAAAGGGCAAGGGTCGTCCCCTGGACCATCCATTCACCCCTGAAGCATCCATCTCCTGGAGCATCCACCCCTGGAGCACCCATCCCCTGGGAAATTCACACCTGAAGCATCCACACCCCAGAGCATCCAGCCCCATAGCATCCATCCCTGGAGCATCCACCCCCAGAAGCATCCAGCCCTTCCCACTGTGGGCAGCAAAGCCCAGCCCTGCCCTATCCCATCCCTTGCCTGCTGGCTGCAGAGGTCCCATCCAGCAAATCATGCTCTGCTCACTGCCTCCCAGAAGGCTGCTGGACAAACCCTCTGCCCAGCAATTCCCAGCCCACATCCCGTGGATGATCTGCCTCCTAACAGCAAACCTGGCAGCTCTGCTTTAAAACCAGGGCTCTGCCCTCCCCGTGGCCAGTGGGCACACTGCCTGCTCCAAAAACTCCCACAAACTCTCTGTGGGGACAGAGCTGCACGAGCACCCCAGAACTGCTCCAAAAGACAGGACTCTGCCTCAGTTTCCCTCCGAGGGCTACAAAATCCCAAAAGAGGGGATAGGGGAGGATTCTGCGATCAGGGGGCTCCTGCTGTGGGTTATTATTATTTATTAGTATCAATATTCTCGTTATCATTATTATCATCATTTCTATCATCATTATCATTATTATAATTACTATAATTATCATTATTATTATTTAAAGCCCACATGAAACAACTCATGACCTCCTTTTGCTGCAGGCTGGGACAGCATGGTGACAGTGCTGCTCCATTCACAGCCCCCTGAGCTCTGCCTTCATCTATTATTCCAGCTCCGTGAGGGCGTTTGGGTTTCATTTGGATGGTTGGGTTTTTTTCTTTAAATATTTCACTTAGTTTTGCTCTCCCTTCCCTCCCCCAGCGCTCCCCAGGGAAAACAAGGCTCACGGAGGCAGATCCACACCCCAAACACTAATCAGGAATCACCATCCAGCTGCACAAGGCTGGGAGCAGCATCGGTGCCCCCGAGGGGGTTAAATCCCCGGCCGTGTAAAACAAGAGCAGCTTCATGGAAGTCAATGAGGATGAGAGTGATGGGGGGGTGGTGACAACTCGGGTCTGAAACTACAGCGGGCAACAGACTCCGAATGGCTGTGCCAGGCAGAAAGGCTCCCCTGGAACAGCAGAAAGCCCCTGCTGAGCCCCAGACACCCCTGTTTCCAGGCTTTACATCCAGAATGTCCCGTTTTGGAGCTGCCTCCCCTGGGAAGCATGCAGGTCTGTCTTGGGGAGTTCCACACACAATCAGCTCTCTGTGCTCTGACTTCCCAACTTCCCATCCCCTCACCGTGGTGCTGAGATGGCCCCGAGCCCCCTGAGATGGCCCCGAGCCCCCTGCCAACACCCACCTCTGGCACGAGAAGAAAACAGGGAGGGGAGAATAAGAGACGATGGAGGAAGAGAAAGAGAAAACTGCTTCCCCCTGTGACTGTTCACACCCGCAGCAGCTCGGCTCGGCTCGGCTCAGCACAGCATGGCTTGGCTTGGCTCAGCACAGCTCAGCTCTTGGCTCAGCACAGCTCAGCTCTTGGCTCAGCACAGCTCAGCTCTTGGCTCAGCTCTGCTCAGCTCTGCTTGGCTCAGCCCAGTTCAGCTCTCAGCTCAGCTCAACTCAGCTCAGTCCGGCTCAGCACAGCCCAGCTTGGCTCTTGGCTCAGCTCAGCTCAGGTGGGCTCTCAGCTCAGCTCAGCCTGGCTCAGCACAGCTTGGCTCTTGGCTCAGCCCAGCTCAATCTGGCTCAGCACAGCCTGGTTTGGCTCTTGGTTCAGCTCAGCTCAGCCCGGCTCAGCACAGCCCGCGTGGGCTCTCAGCTCAGCTCAGCACAGCCCAGGTAGGCGCTCAGCTCAGCACAGCCTGGGTACGCTCTCAGCTCAGCTCAGCTCAGCTCGGGTGGGCTCTCAGCTCAACTCAGCACAGCCCGGGTGGGCTCTCAGCTCAGCTCAGCACAGCCTGGGTACGCTCTCAGCTCAGCTCAGCTCGGCTCAGCACAGCCCGGGTGGACTCTCAGCTCAACTCAGCACAACCTGGGTGGGCTCTCAGCTCAGTTCAGCACAGCCCGGGTGGGCCCTCAGCTCAGCACAGCCTGGGTACGCTCTCAGCTCAGCTCAGCTCAGCTCAGCTCGGCTCAGCTCGGCTCAGCTCAACTCAGCTCAGCCCGGGTGGGCTCTCAGCTCAGCTCAGCACAGCCCGGGTGGACTCTCAGCTCAGCTCAGCTCAGCTCAGCTCAGCTCAGCTCAGCTCAGCTCGGGTACGCTCTCAGCTCAGTTCAGCTCGGCACAGCCTGGGTGGGCTCTCAGCTCAGCTCAGCCCGGCTCTGCACAGCCCAGTTTGGCTCTCGGTTCAGCTCAGCTCAGCTCAGCTCAGCTCGGCCCAGCAGCACTTACATTGATCATAGCATTGGAGGTGATGCGGAAGAGCGTGGCCCGTTCATTCACCGCCTTCACCTTCTCCCCGCTCTCGGCCGGCAGCTTCAGGTTCTCCAGCTCGCTGAGCGAGCGCTGCAGAGCCGCCCCGTGCTTGGCGATCAGGTCATTGCAAGTGCTCAGATCCTCCAGCTTACTCGAGAGGGTTTTCAAGGTGCCGTGCAGCTCGCTCTTGTCTGACTGTGAGGCGGGCTCCTCGTCGCCCGAGTCATCTGCAAAGGGAGGGATGGAGGAAAAAAAAAAAACACGGTTTCCATGGTTACCCCTGGACCGTACTAACCCGTCAGCTTGGCGGGCACGGGGACCTCCTGCCCCCTCCCGCTGCCTGCAGCTCCGGGGGGGGTGCTTGTCACCGAGTCCCCTGGGAGCAGAGCCCGCTGTGGAGACATCCCCCCGAGGACGCGGCCGATGGGCTGCCCGTGGATGTCACCGGGATGCTGTTCAGGGCTGTTGAGGCTGAGCGATGCTGGGTGGCACCGGGAGGTGTGTGCTGGTGTCACTGGGAAGGGCCACGTGCCAGAACTCCCCTCTCCACACCAGGGCAGGGGAAGCAGGCACAGCACCCAGCACAAAGCTCGTGTGGCTCTGCACCATCTGCTCCGGGCAGGATCAACCATGGAAGCCAAGGGGGAAAGGGCAAAGAGGCTGCAGAGAGTTAACAGGCTTTACCCAAACCTATCACCATGCCTTCAGAGGGCACTAAACTCCACCAGCAGCAGCCCAGGTACAGCAGAAATGGTTATTAATAGTTTTTTTTCCTGCCATTCCAGAACACTCAGGCACTCAGGGCTGAGCAGTGAGTGTAACACAGCATCTCTGCAGCTCCCCCCGGGAAGGTGGAGAGGGTGAGTGGCTCCCCGAGGAGGCACTGCCCAAAGGAAACACAAACAGGGCACAGCAGGTCCCACACAGGATCCGCCCCCCCTCTCATGTTCAAAGTTTAGCCAAGGTTCTGCAGGGTGCAGCCCAAAACAGAGCAAGGAGCAGCCCTTTCATTTCCCCTCCCTCAATCAGCTCTTAGGGGATTAAAATGAGATAGGGAGTAACAAAACCCTGCTGCAGCTTCTCTGCTGGGCCTGGGGAAGGGGGATGAGGACATTCCCCAGGTCACCCGGGCTGGGATGCTGCTCAGCACCCACCTCGGGGTGCCTGGGTTACATCAGGGTGCAAGCACATCCCCACTCCTGGCCACAGGGGAATGAGAACAGCCTCTAGGTTGCTGATATGCAGGGGTCTGGGTTTTCTTGCTGGCTCACTTCTAAGCCCTGGTGAAGGGCAGCAGATGTTGAGAGGGATGTTCAGCCATCACTCCTGACTGCATCCCAGGGGAAGGAGAGGAAGAGCATCCTTAGGGTAACGGCAGCAAAGCTCAGCTCCTGCAGCAAGAGCCAGAGCAAACTGGAGAACAGAAGAGTCTCATCAACACAGGGTGCAAGGAGCAGCAGGGCACAGCATGGTGCTGCACCCAGCCTGGTGGCTACCCAGAAAGATGGGATGGGACAAGGAAATGTAGCCCAGGGACAAGGTTCATCCTACCCTGGCTGCCCAAGGACAATGGAAGAAGAAAACCACAGGCCTGCCAGGAAACAAAGCACAGAGCAAAACGAAGCACCAGGGCAGCATCTGTCTGCAACCCAGCCCTGGGCATCCAAAAAGCCTCTGACAAACACGAGCAGCTGTGAAGGCTGAAAGATGAAGCAGCTTGTGGCCACCAAGGACAAAGGACTAGCAGGGGCAACACTGGCAGCACCCAGGGGAAGCCAAGCCAGGTCACTGGTGAGGTGCTGGGAGCACAGCCAGTGCCCACGGGCAGGCTGGGTTGGTGCTGAGCTGCCCAGGGGCACAGTCCCACTCACAGGACAGGGCTTTGGAAATGCCCACAGCACCAGGGAAGGCTCCAGCAAAGGGTCTGTACCAGGAGGGTGTCCAGACACAGCATGGCACTCCTGGTTTGAGGGAGAACAGAACTGATTCTCTTCGGTCACATCACTTCTCAGCTCAGTGCTCCTCACTGCCTGTCCTGTCTGCAGTCAGCAGGGTGAGTTCCCGAGAAACACCTTTTCTCTTGGAATAAAAAGCTTTGCCAGCTTTGCACAGCCTGGCTCAGGGTCTCTTTTGGTTCCTTCCTTGGAACACCCTAGGAGGACTCTATCAGCTCTCACTGGTGTGTTCCTGAATCCATCACCAGGATCCAGCTCCTGAACACAGCTCCCAGCAGCTGCAGGGCCCAGTCTGGGACTCTCCCAGTGCCAACTCCACAGCACCAGTGGAGCCAGTGATGGAAGTACCATCAGAGGTGTTGAATTCCATGCTGGTTTTGTACATATTTGTATATATTCTATTTTTAGTATTATTATTTCCATTTTCATTCAAGTCGTTCTAGTTTCCTTTTCTAACTGCTAAGTCTCCCTCATTCCCTTTCACTTCCCTCTGGGGAGGGACAGGGGTTAACAGAGAGCCACTGTTCTAGGTCTAAGGAGCCACCCTTACCCTAAACATGGCACCCAACTGGAGCACAAGATGCAGAGTGGCTTTGGTCTGGCCCAGAGGAAAGGGGAAAGGCAGCTGGGTCAGCCAGTCATGCTGCTGCCAGGTCTGGCTGAGCTGAGCATCCCTCACCAGATCCCCACAAAGCTCATTCCATCCCCACATCCCTAGTGAGCAGATCCCCATAACCAGCCCTGCCTCCCCACCCAGGACACACAGAGAGCTGGCCCAGTTCACACCACTGGGAGTGAGAGGGAAATCAAAATATCCCCACTGGTGTAACTGGCTGCAGTGGTCTCCAGGGAGAAGATAGAAGACAGGAATGCAAAGCTGTGGTTGTAATGCAACCAGAGCAAGCTAAAACAGAAAAAAAAAACCCAAGCAGAGCACCCAACCAGCCTCGGTGCCCTCCCACCAGGGTGAAGCACCTACAGCAGCCCTGGGGATGGGTTTCCAACCCAGCACCTCCCAGCACTGCAGCTTCCCACTCCTCACTGCCCTCGCAGCACCAGCACGGGATGGACTGAGTCCTCACACACTCCTCGACCCTCCCCCTAGCTCCCTGGAGGTTTTTGAGACAGTTCTTTGTGAAATCACAGAATAGTGGGGGTTGGAAGGGACCTCTGGAAAGCATCGAGTCCAACCCCCCCTGCCAGAGAAGGAAACCCTGGCTCTGGAAAAGCTGGGAGGTCAAATGAGGTCTCTGCTTCACCTACAGACACAGCACCAGGAAAAGCAGCCCAAAAAGGCCAGGAAAAGCCAAATGCAGCCCCACAGGGACCACCATTCAGGAGAAGCAGAGCAGCACATGCTCTGCAGTTTGGAATTACCCTCATGTTTCAGCCACTCCATCCTCCTCCCCTTCTCCACACACAGCTCTCTGGCCCAGGGAGGGGTGAGGACTGATGAAGCTCATGCTCCTGGAGCTCATGGGGAGGTCAACCAAAGCCAGAAACACAGCTCACTGAATGGGCTGGGTGGGAAGGGACCTCCCATGGTCATCCAGTCCAACCCCCCTGCAGGGAGCAGGGCCATCTGCACCCAGAGCAGGGTGCTCAGAGCCCCCCCAACCTCCCCTGGGATGGTGCCAGGGATGGAGCAGCCACCACCTCTCTGGGCAGCCTGTCCCTGGATCACTTGGGCTCACCCTGCTCCTCAGCAGAAGGCCTGGCCCTGAGCAAAGCCAGAGGGCAGCTCTGGGTCAGGACACTCTTCCACGGTGAGCAAACACCACCCGGGAAAACAAAGGGCTGGCAGAAAACACCTGGCAACAAACCATGAGGGTTTCTCACCCCCGTGCCCCAGATGAGCCAGCCCAACTTCCACAGCATCCTCACAAGGTCTCCTGTTTTTTCCCAAGCTCTGTGCCCCCCTGGAGAGACCCCCCAGAGATATCTGTCTAGGTGCCTGGCACAGGGGGACAACCAAGGATCCCTCTGGCAGCCAAGCCTGGCACCCACTGCTTGGCCCCAGCATCTCCAGGGGGGTCACCTGCCCAGAGAGGTGACCCCACGGCAAGGTCTGGGGCTGGGCTGGCACCTGAGGTGGCACCAGCCACGTGGGAGCTCAGCCAGAGCTGCTGCACCCCCCTGCTCTGCAAATCCCTCTTCTCCCTCCTGCTCCAGGCAGGTTTCCCAACCCAGGCACGTGGGAAAACATCCACAAGCTCAGCTAGGAGAGGAGACAGGAGCATTCAACAGATCCCCCCCACGGGGACACCCACAGCTTCCTTTTCACACACACTGTGCACCCTAAAAACATCTGCCCCCCACCCCCCCTAACAATCAGAGCCCCTCCCCACCTCCCGCTTTGTTTTGACTTGCAAAGCAACTCGAAGGCAGATTTGTATTTGTAGGGCACTGTCATGGAGCAGTTGCTATAGGAACAGCCTCACAGTGAAGTGGGAAGGTTATTTTTGGAGCTTGTGATGCTATTTAATCTCCGTCCAACAGCAGCAGCACCATCAGCCCTGAGCCTCTGCAGGCTCCTTTCTCAGCCCAGAGAGCACCACGAAAGCCCAGCACCTGCAGCAGCAGTGCCACTGGCTGTTCAGGGTTGGGAGGAACCTCTGGAGATCATGGAGTTCAAACCCCCTGCCAGAGCAGGGGCACCCAGGGCAGCCCACCCAGAAACAGAGCCAGGTGGGTGCAAGTCACCAGCAGCTGCCCTTAGCAGCCCCAGGTTGCTGTGGTGGGTCCCCAGCATCCCTAGGAAAACACAGGGAGCTGCTGGAGTAGGGCTAGAGGAACCCCAACAATGCTGGGAGGGATGGAAGCCTCTGCTGGGACAGGCTGGGGGGGTTCAGTCTGGAGAAGGCTCTGGGGAGACCTTCTGGGGCCTGTCAGAAAGATGGGGACAGAGCTTTGAGCAGGGGCTGTTGGGACAGGACAGGGGTGGGGGTGGTTTAAACTGAAAGAGGGAGACTGGGCTTGACATAAGGAAGAAACTGGTGATGCTGGGAGTGGTGGGACTCTGGCCTAGATGGCCCAGAGAGGTGGTGACTGCTCCAGCTCTGAGCCCTGCCCAGGGGGGTTGTGGAGTCTCCTGCTCTGGAGACACTCCAGACCCCCCTGGATCTGTTCCTGGGTGACCTGGTCTAGGTGCCCCTGCTCAGGCAGGGGGGTTGGACTAGATAATCTTCTAGATCCCTTCCAACCCCTGACACTCTGTGATTGTGTGAATATTTCCATGGATGGGGGTTCTAGCAGCTCTCTGAGCAACCAGCTTGCTGGGTTTGGGGACGAAGAAAAGAAACAGGGGGTGAGATGGGGATGGGACAGACGTGACTCATCTGCACAATACAACATAAAAAGAGCAATTTTTCACCCTCAACCTCCTCAGTTCTGCCCCTGTCCACTTTCTCCTACCTCCTTAGGAGATTCCCTGTTCATCCCATGATCAACGAGTCGTCCAGCTGACACCAGGGCTTGGAGCTGGAGCTGCCAGCTCTTCCCATGTGGGATCATCTGGATGCCTTGGAAACACTGCTCACCCTCCATGGCTCAAGCAGAGAAACACTGCTCACCCTCCATGGCTCAAGCAGAGAGATTTCCACGTTGGCTCTGGAGGACACATCTGCTTTCCTCACTTTTAACAGCTATGAATATGAAATGGGAAGGAGCACCCATATTTCACAGTCTTTCCTGGCTGCCAGAAGATGGATGGGTGTTCAGAGCAGCCACAGGCACAGGCTGGTAGCAAGAATTAGGCTGGGAATTCATCACGGGAAGGGTACAAGCAAAAAATCATTCATCAATCATTCCCACCCTGGGTGATCACTTAAGAGATCAGCACCAACCTTTCTAATGCAAATGGAAAGTTGTTCAAGCAATTTGGAGCCTAAAAATAGCCAGCAGTGGCTGGTTGTGCCAGGCTGTGACTTCCCCAGGCTGGCTGGAAGCAGGAGGTGGGTGTGAGGTGGGGTAGGAAGACCCCAACCCAGCCAGGGGGCTGCACAGCTCAAAGCCCCCTGCTCCTCACAACACTTCCCACCAGCTTGGCCTGAAATGCCCCAGTGCTGTGACTGGAAGCAAAAGGAGTGAGGAATCCACTGGTGTGGATGGCACTTGTGGCAACTGCTCTTGGTTAACAATCAGTGTGAGGCTGAGTGGGGGTAAGAAGGAAAATTCAATCTATGTGTCTGGCTACAAATTGATGGGGGTTGGAGCAAGCTGAGATTTAATCCTTCCCACCCAAATCATTCCAGGGAAATCAGTAGTACATCTAATTTTTGGAGCCTTTCTTTGGATGACAGCTTGGAAAACCAGAATCCTCCTCCTACCAGCTCCTGCCTCCTCCTTCCAGCACCATTCCCCTCCTTCCTGCACCATCCTCCTCCTACCAGCACCATCCTCCTCCTACCAGCACCATCCTCCTCCTACCAGCACCATCCTCCTCCTACCAGCACCATCCTCCTCCTA